>JAFBJQ010000142.1:460579-490579 GCA_016785345.1 Trinectes maculatus
TCTCTCTCTCTCTCTCTCTCTCTCTCTCTCTCTCTCTCTCTCCCTCCATGACACACTGTATGCTTCAAGGACTCTCGACCAAACACAATGCATCATAGACAGACAGGCTGTGGAGGAGTCAACACCCTGTCTGTCTCATCACATTCCTCTTCACCCACACTAACAAAACACATTTAACTATTAATTCATTTACTACTTTTAGTTTTGTTTTTTTTCGAAACAAAACATCCTGTTCTTTTCCTGTTCCCAGTGTCACGGTGCAGTTTCTCACCTTGGACCCCGCTGACATCCATCACCTGTCAACAGCTGACTCCAGCTGATCCCCCAGGCCCAACACTGATCCACAGTCAGCAGCGAACCAAACCCCCTGCTCAACATCAACGCGTATTCTGCTGCAGACAAAGCAAAACTCCAACTTCTGTCCCAAGATCCCGATGAGAAACAAACTGAGTCGCTGCGATTCACTAATTCCGCCTCCCGTCACACGCTCAACTAATTTAGTTTCCGGTGGAACCTTCAGAATAAAAGCCTATGTAATTCTTGTTTTTCAAAGTCAGTGTTATCTGCGACCAGAGATGGATTATTCAGCAGGTTTATAGGTCAGAAAAAAAGAGACACATCTCAGTCATTTTTTTGTGTTTGTTGTGTTTGTGCTAAAATGTCTATCTTCATTCTTTCATAAACGATTCAGGCCCGATAATGATGAGGATATTAATTTACCAATTAAATCATTAAAAGCTTCTTATGCACTCAATCCCTGTGTATTGAGATCATTAAGAAATCATTGAGAAACTTACCTGAAAAATATTGTTATTGTTAATACCTAAAAATATCTAAATGTAACTTTGTAAAAATATATAAAGTATTTTTTTATCTGAATTCTATAATTTAAAAATAATAGTAATCGGCACATTCCATACATAAGTTCTATACAAGCTGAACAGTTATCAAAATTGAAATATCCAATAGGTAAAGTCAAATGACACATATTGACATCACCCGTGCTTTTATTTTGAAAGGAGGCTGGCCCTGGACATGCTGACTTTGTTCCCAGCTGTGTGAGTTCAGGAGGCTTCTGTTGTTTTATGTCTTGATGCTTCATAGCTCTCAAACCAAAGAGCTGTCTGCTGGTGTTCATGTCATTGAAAACTCTGTATGTGTTTCATTAGAAGAAACTTAAACTCGTCTGTCTGCTTGACCCAAATGACAGATAATTACCAGTCACACAGTAATATAAATTCTTCCCCACTGTACTGGACATTTTAATTGTACTCAAGTACTTATCCTTCTGTTACCTATAAAAACATTTTTCACTCTGTAACTTACTGCAAATTTTTTTTAAAAAAGCAGCATGGGTCTATTCATGGTCATTTACTTTCACTATATCTAATCAAAATGCACAAACACTGATCAGAATTAAACAAAGACGAAGGCTTTATTAGATAATCTTATTTACTTCCTACATTAAAGGACTATAAAACTGTACATTTCATTAAAAAGATTTAGAAAAATAGGAAAATAACTAACTATACAAAAACTGAAACAGGACAGACATTTCCAAGGAAAAAAATACAAATAACATTTACAAGCAGGAAATGCTGGGTCTTCCCTTCCAATGCACTCAGACCTGCAGATGAACCGGATGCCGTCACTCTGCTTTCAGCAGCCCTATCGCAGATCATTGCAAAAAAAAAAAATCAATGACTCCAAGTCATAATGTCCTTCAGATAATGTTCATAGGCTCAATGACAGAGAAGACACATGGATGTCCACTTCCACCACAAACACAACAGATACAAAAAGTTTGTCGTTTTCAAGGCAAGTTAAAAAAGATAAAGATTTTACCCTTTATATCAAAATTATGACTTATTATCGCACAGCTTTGATTTAAAGGAAGATTAATAATCTCATGTATTTATTTACTGTCACTGCGGGAATAGCGTTTTTAAAGTGGTTAAGTTTAAAATGCCCTCATCGTAGCTGGTCCCTGGAATAAAGTTAGAAAAATGATTATATGGCCTTAAGAAATACATAACAATAAATGCAACATTAATAAGCAATACTTTAAAAATACTTTAAAAATACGTAACTATAGCGCCACTATTTGATATATTGTAGTGTTGAAGTGGTGCCACCAGACAAATCAGAGTTGCATGTTATGAATTTGTGACTTAAAATGCAGAGAAAATAAAATCCATAAAACCACATTTCATTTCACATTTACCAGACATTTCTACCTTGAAAACATTGTAAAATAATGCCATTAAGCTGCAGAGGAAAACTCCACTTCCTAACTACAATGTTCCTTCTAAAATAAAAAGGCACAGTACATGAAAAAAATGGCACTTTCCACAGAATATGTGTTTTCCCCCAAAGTAGTTCACGTTTACATGCTTTTGGTCCATAATGTTGAGAAAAAAAATACATAAACATCCTTTTAGCGCGTTACCATTCCAGCTCTGCGTTATTCTTACGTTTAAGAGAATAAAAAAATCTTAATCTTAGAAAATCGGAGGAGAACGGAAGCTGCTTTCGCCGCATATTTGTGTGACAGGATGTTTCTGCAGTATAAAGTGCCTGAATAGCGTTTCAGTATCGCCAACACATATGTCAGCCGTCAATCAATCGAGACACAGTGCTGAGGCAGTCTTTGGTCGAACAGTGGTGCTAACCAAGTACTTCACTTATTAGGGACTAATGCTCTAGCACTCACCATCGATAATGTACTTATCAATATTCACGAACTCTGTGTGCTTATTGGCTGAGGACCAGAATACAGTGGTTAACATAGTAACCGGGGTCGAGGGTTCTAAAAAATGCAGTAGTTACTATAGTTACCACAAAGCGGTGTTCTAAAATCCAGTACCATAGTTATTGTCATTGTGTCAGAAATTAATGGTGACCATGGTTACTGAGGGCGAGTCCTCTAACTCAGTGGCTAAGTCAATTCAAATGAACCAGCATCCAAGAACTAGTAATTATTCCAGTTTTGTTTCCATGACGATCAGATGACAGCACTTCTGAGTATGGATTCAAGTCCAAGACCTATATGTTTTTTGGCCGAGTCCTCTTTTGATTGGCCGGCAGCGTCCTCCTATAGCAACGCCACAGGCGCGAGTCCATCACTGTGCTCCAGGTGGTGATGGTGGTGCAGCTCTGCTTTACAAACTGTAGCTGCGCTGCAGCGGAGTGACGCCACGACAGATGGCTCCTCGTCACCTGAGAGACGAAACAGCAAACAGCCGGAGAGTCAACAACCTGCTCAATTTGATTTAGGAGCTAATTTAATTTAATGGTGTATGTGCCAAAACTTTCGGCTTTACCCAGGCCCGAGGATGATGATTCGCTGTCGGCCACAGAGGAGGAGTCAGCATGGTCATGTGACAGTCCGTCCATTAGGGGGATGGAAAGCTCAGAAGAAGGGACAGATGAATCATAGATGCCTGAATCACGGGGAGGGGGGACCGCTGGAGCTGTGGGGTGGCCTTCTTCTGCCAGTGGAGGGCAGAGTCCATCCTGGAGGATGGAGGGAGCAGAAGAGGAGGAGGAGGAAGACTCTTCAGCTGACAGTCCAGGCATTCCAGACGTGGACCTGAAGGAGGGGAAACACAACAGCGGTCAGACTGACAATCAATCTCGTACTGTCTCCTGTAGTGTTCAAACTGTTTTCACCCTTCACCATCAACATCAACACTGAAGGTCACACCAAACCTACACATCAGTATTTTAACACAGAGGCTACAGAGGCCGGTTTTTATAGGAAGCTGAGACAATTTCATCAGCATCAGCAAAAAAGCTTTATGACATTATCTCCTTAAATTTGGACTTTTGCTATTAAATAAACACTGAATGACCAGTGGTGAGATAAACGATGAGAATGATCAGTAACTATGTACTAACAAGCAGGTTAGCTTTTTTTTTTTTGGTGGAAAAACCAAATCTTTTCTTTACCTTGAAGTGGGTTCCAGCATGGAGAGAGAGCAGCGAGGCAGTCCTGGACTGGGACAGGGACCAGGGCTAGGACCAGGAACAGGGCTGGGACTGGGGCTGGGGCCAAGATTGAGGCTGGGACTGGACCCAGGGGCCAGTAGGAGCATGTTCCTCCTTGGGACTCCGTTCGCATCCTCCAGTGACGGTATCTTCACCATTACCTCGTTTAGCACCAAACCAGAGTCAAACCTCTGATCGGGCTGGAGTGAGGAGGAGGAGCAGCACGGAGTCTTTGGAGCAGGCGTTGGAGCCGGGACAGTGGGAAGTGAGGAATTATCTGACGAGACGTTGGATGAAGCGGAAGAACCCGGCGCAGGAGCCAGCTGCTTCTCGAACCAGTCGGGGTTCTGGCTGATGTGTTGGTGCATGTTGCAGATGGAAACGTAGAGCGAGCGTCCAGATTTGCTTCGGAAGTAGTTCCTCCTGGAGACGTTGAGCGGCTGCTGCTCGCGATCAGCCAAACTGAACGGACCGGAGTGGAGCCGACTGAAGAGCTGAGGCAGCTGGTCCATCAGTTTGAACCTTGGCACAGGAAACAGGACATAAACAGCATCACTGCTTCTGGTGTCCGATCATAAAAGCGGCAAGAATAAACCACAGTCAAAACACAAACAAATTCAAGTAATGTCCTTATACAGTAGACGCTCGAAATTTTCCATAATAATACATTTAATCTCAAAACAAAATCGATACTGTAGAGAACCTCAGATATTTTATTAATTTCCTATAGGTGGCGCTGCTGTTGAGTTTGAAGCAGTTTCTGTTTTTGGCCACAGTGCTGTCTGTATGTACCTGGGAGCCAGGCTCAGCATCGTGGGGATGTCGTTTTCTGTTGAATAGTCAAAATAGACCGTCATGTAGCGGTTCAGCCCCTGGGCGGCGTCCTCTTCTCTCTGCTTCGCCAGACGCAACTTTTCAGCAATCATGGCCACGCCCACTGTAAACAGGTCACCGCCTGCTCCACCAATCGGAGAGCTGCCGCTGCTGTTGCTACGGCGACTGACCGGCGTCTTACCCCGACGACTCTTCTTCTCCACGTAGTAGCTGCAAGAAAGACGAGTGAGCCAATTAGGACGCAAACGACACGGAAGAAACAGAGGGAAGAAAAATAACTAAAGAAGAGACGAAAGATAAACATGAATCAAATGTATGTGATCGGCCGACACACGTCAATCAAAACAATTATTTATAAAATACTTATCATTAACGTCGCTCTCATTTAAAAAGTATTCATTTTAATGATGCTAATTTTAAAATAGCGAGTATCTGAAGACGCATTCCCCAAAAATCAGTCAGTGTTTAGTGACATCTATTGGCCACTTGAGGAACTGCAGCTGACAGTGATATATGATTGGCAGTAGTTTTGTGGGAAGCACAGTGGAGTCGAGGCAGTAGATTACCGTAGGCCTCTGGAGCAGACAGTGATGATAAAGTTGGATTCATCCAGCTGTCTGCTTAACCATGACATCTGACCCTCTTTGCACATTTCCAGATGTTCCCACAGGTCCAACACAACCTGGACAGAAGAGAACACAGGGGTTTAAGTAGGAACTTCCTCACAGTGAGACTGGATCTGTTTGTTTGCGTTAGCACGGTCTCACCTCACAGTTGCAGAAGTCCTGCAGGAAGAAGGCAAAGCTCTGGATAACACTGGTGTGTTTGGGACAGTCCCTGTTGGAGTAACAGATGAAGACTTTGGGACGAGGCCACGGGCGCTCTGCGTTCAGTGCTGCGCTGTGATTGGACGACTCGCTGCTCTCCTCGTCCAGCTGGCTGTAGATGTTTTCTAACAGGAGAGACCACCAGTTCAAAACTTTACTTTACTTTACTCAAAAACTGCCTTAAAGGACTAAACCGGTAAATTTTCCTTCAGCCAACTAATCGACCAGTCGTTGCTGAGCAACATCACCAACGATCAGTTTCCTCACCTTGCTGTTTCTTACGACACATGACAGTGAAGAGGGTGGCGAAGGCGGACATGATGACCAGAGGAACTGTGATGGCCATGGCACGGATAGGCCCCGCCCAGGGGGAGTGGACTGAGGGAATAAAACAAACACCCCCAGCATGAGAATTAAGAAAGAAGAGAATTAAGAATACTGACATCCATCGAACACATACATATACAACACTGTAAGACATAGATAGATAGATAGATAGATAGATAGATAGATAGATAGATAGATAGATAGATAGATAGATAGATAGATAGATAGAAGGAGGGATATAGATAGATAGATAGATAGATAGATAGATAGATAGATAGATAGATAGATAGATAGATAGATAGAAGGGGGGTATAGATAGATAGATAGATAGATAGATAGATAGATAGATAGATAGATAGATAGATAGATAGATAGATAGATAGATAGAAGGAGGGATATAGATAGATAGAATAGATAGATAGATAGATAGATAGATAGATAGATAGATAGATAGATAGATAGATAGATAGAAGGAGGGATATAGATAGATAGATAGTTAGATAGATAGATAGATAGATAGATAGATAGATAGATAGATAGATAGATAGATAGACTTTATTGATCCCAAATTGGGAAAAACATGAGTGTGGAAAAATGATGTGATAACAATAAATGAATCTGTGGTGTAGCAGATTATTGGATGTGTCGTCGGGTGTATGCGTCTCACCCTGGCTGACATGGTACTGTGTCTGCCTCCTGGTTGTGTTACTCTCGTCTCTTAACTGACAGAAAGAAGCAAATCCAATGAGAAGAGAGCAGATAAAAAAGTACATGTGAGATATGAGAGTAAAAGGCAAATGTGTATATGAGTACACCGTTTCCTTACCTCCACAGTGTAGGTTCCTGGAGTGACGTCCTGGAGGACGCATGTTGTTCTGGGCTGGTTTATGTCCTGCACAAAGTCATTTTTTAAAAAATGATTAAAACAATGTCAAACTCCAGCAGCATTATTTTTTTATCTTAAGAACTGAGCTGTCACTATTCACAACTGAGGATCACTCATTACGTGAATGTTTGTTTATAACGAGCAAACAGGAATCTGGCCTTACTGGTTTACAGCGCTGCAGCTTGAAAGGCCCGTCGTGCCGCAGTTTGTAGTACAGGTAGTAGAAGTGAAAGCCGAAGGAGGCGGGAGCCTGGTCGAACGCCACGTGGAGGTTGGACCCCAGCTGGGACACGTTCAGGGTCTTTGGCTTCCAGTCTGCACGATAGATAGATAGATAGATAGATAGATAGATAGATAGATAGATAAATAGATAGATAGACTTTATTGATCCCAAATTGGGAAAAACATGAGTGTGGAAAAATGATGTGATAACAATAAATGAATCAGTAGTGTAGCAGATTATTGCACGTGTCGTCGGGTGTATGCGTCTCACCCTGGCTGACATGGTACTGTGTCTGCCTCCTGGTTGTGTTACTCTCGTCTCTTAACTGAGAGGAAGAAGAAAATCCAATGAGAAGAGAGCAGATAAAAAAGTACATGTGTGATATGAGAGTAAAAGGCAGATGTGTATATGAGTACACCGTTTCCTTACCTCCACAGTGTAGGTTCCTGGAGTGACGTCCTGGAGGATGCATGTTGTTCTGGGCTGGTTTATGTCCTGCACCAAGTCATTTTTAAAAAATTGATTAAAACAATGTCAAACTCCAGCAGCATTATATTTTTATCATAAGAACTGAGCTGTCACTATTCACAACTGAGGATCACTCATTACGTGAATGTTTGTTTATAACGAGCAAACAGGAATCTGGCCTTACTGGTTTACAGCGCTGCAGCTTGAAAGGCCCGTCGTGCCGCAGTTTGTAGTACAGGTAGTAGAAGTGAAAGCCGAAGGAGGCGGGAGCCTGGTCGAACGCCACGTGGAGGTTGGACCCCAGCTGGGACACGTTCAGGGTCTTTGGCTTCCAGTCTGCACGGAAAGACACAGCAGTTCTCATGCACATGCTGCGTTTGCACTTTTTTTTATTATGCAATCACAGTGTTAGCAGTGGAAAAATAACCATAACTCCATTTTTTTTTGCTTCTGAGGGGGTTAATCTTTAATTTATGTTTTCCACTACTTATACTTGACTCTGGTGTAAATACATATGGCTCTGATTATTGGGTGAACTCACATGGTCTACAAACCAGGTTGTCTGCTCCCAGGAGGACTTCACACGCTGTAACACACACAAACAGGAACGATTAGGCACTTTGTCAGTCATAGTCGGAATAATTAGTCGTGTTTGGATCAGCGCGGCGCTGGACTCACAGTTGGTCCTGAGGAATGACGGCGGGAAGAAACTCTCATTCATCAGAGTCGGGAAGGGAACAACACGGACCATGTAGTCGGTGTCAAAGGTCAAACCGCTGAACGGCTGACTGCTCAACTTCTGTGTGTGTGTGTGGTGTGGGGGGAAGGAGGAAAACGTGAGCACGTTCAATCAAGTGCGTTTGAGCCCAAATCTAAATGTAAATATTAAAGTTTAGGATGCTGGAGGACTGGAAAGGTCTGGTCCTACCGTGTTCTTGTAGGAGAAGTTGAGCTGTCGGGGGTCTTTGAGGATGAGATGCTGACACTGTTTCCCCTCTGGGTTCTTGTCCTCCAGATAAACCCGGAAACCTTTAATATGTTCGATCCCTGCAGAGACGAAGACACAAAGTTCATCATCCATTTGAGCCCAAATCTAAATGTAAATATTAAAGTTTAGGATGCTGGAGGAGTGGAAAGGTCCGGTCCTACCGTGTTCTTGTAGGAGAAGTTGAGCTGTCGGGGGTCTTTGAGGATGAGATGCTGACACTGTTTCCCCTCTGGGTTCTTGTCCTCCAGATAAACCCGGAAACCTTTAATATGTTCGATCCCTGCAGAGACGAAGACACAAAGTTCATCATCCACATGCATCCCTCTCTCGCCTCTTGTTCTACCTCCTCCTTAATTGCCTTCCTCTTGATTTCCTTTGCTAATTTACTTATTTCCTGTATTTATTTCCTGACATCACCTCCGGCCCACTATTTGTTTCCTGGTCTCTTTGCCCTCCCCCTCTGCTCTTTAAAGACACGTCTGTCCTGTAATTACACATTTGCATCCAAGGGGCATGTTTTTCCTATTAGGAGTTTGGGAAGAGGGGGGGGGGGGGGGTGTTGTTGTTCAGGAATCTGCCTCAGGACAAGAAAAAAACCTGTTCTGCTTCTCTCTCTCTACATAGCGGAGGACAAACAAGGATATTATTTTGTTGAAACAACAGCGGCGGTGACCGATAGATTTTAACAGTTTGGTTAAAAACAATACCAGAAACAGCAACTGTGCGCCAACAAAACGGTTTGGAAAACTATTATTGAATAAGCGATTAAATAAATTGTCATAATGCTAAATATTCATTGGAAACAAAGGTTAAGATGATTCCGATTTTAGTGATTTTCATTCTAAAAATCCCCTTCACAAAGTCCCTGAACATAAAATGTTCTTGTTTTGTTTCATAAATGGAGAAGTTCTCTTAACAGCAGTACGTCCTGACTGTTTTCCCATTTTAATGTGACACTGAGTGAAGTTTGCACAACATGACTGTGCCGACTCAGACACAACCAGTGTTATCCTGGTTATCTCCACCTTCATCTTGTTTTTGTTTCTCCGCCGCAGCACAGACCATCAAACAGGGAAACATGGCAGCTACAACCAAAACATTTAGTCAAGATTGAGTTTGTGAATAAAACCTCCAGATAGATACAACGTTCAGCTGTGAAACTGAGCGGGGTTTTCTCTGGATGCCGTTTCACATGTGACACTGAACATTTCAGCAAGATGTCTGTGTATGTGGGAAAACAAAAGGTGGTATTGTCACAGACAGAGAGAGAGAGAGAGAGAGAGAGAGAGAGAGAGAGAGAGAGAGAGAGAGAGAGAGAGAGAGAGAGAGGGGTTCACCTTACAATGAGCACATGCACCAACATACATTCCTTCACGGTCAAATCATGGTATTGTTGTGTGAGATGTGATCCTCACTCTCTCTCGCTCACTGGGGCTGATCAAAGGGATGGGGACACACACACACACACACACACACACACACACAAATACACAAAACACACACACACATTGAGAGAGAGAGAGGGCTAATCTTACAGATTTGAGCACTTTGAAGGTTTTAGCTTCCTGTTCCTCGTCCCTCCTCCATCTCTAAACCTTTCACTGAAGAATCTCATGAACAGTCGGACACACAAAGTCGGAAAGGTAAACAAACACACAGGTAAACAAACAGGTAAACAAAGGGGTAAACAAACATACAGGTAAACAAACAGGTAAACACACAGGTAAACAAAGGGGTAAACAAACACACAGGTCAACAAACAGGTAAACAAACAGGTAAACACACAGGTTAACAAACAGGTAAACAAACAGGTAAGCACACAGGTAAACACACAGGTAAACACACAGGTAAACACACAGGTTAACAAACACACAGGTTAACAAACAGGTAAACAAACAGGTAAACAAACAGGTAAACACACAGGTTAACAAACAGGTAAACAAACACACAGGTAAACATACAGGTAAACAAACAGGTAAACAAACACACAGGTAAACAAACAGGTAAACACCCAGGTTAACAAACAGGTAAACACACAAGTTAACAAACACACAGGTAAACAAACAGGTAAACAAACACACAGGTAAACAAACAGGTAAACAGAGATGGTAAGAACACACTGTTACCTAGTGGACTTGCAGACCAGTGAACCACCACGGCCGCCTGATCCTCACAGGCCAGGTGGCTGAAGGAGACATTGGCCACCTCGTGGATCACATGTTTCCCTAATGGGTAGTTTAATGAACAGTCTGTAGGACGGGAGACATAACAGCTGATTAACATCAACAAACCTTCAGCTCAAACGTTTCTATAAAAATTTCTATTAGAAAAAAATACTAATAAAAGGTCATGCTTAATTGACCTCTCGACGAATCATATTCACAGATGCTAATTTCCGTATCATAAATCATTTTCTTCTTTACGCGTCATCCGTACTTTTATAAACGTATTGCGATGAAGACGGTCGGGGAGCTGAGGAGGAGGAGGAGGAGTACGAGCAGCCAGCCATGAACCGAGAGGGCTCGGAGGAGAAAAGATGGACTTAGGGTGCAGAAAGCAAAGGGGGCGTGACCTCAGACACGACTCACTGCTCCTCTTTCCTCCTGCCAGCCACCGACATACAAAGAGGCCCGAGGTACGGAGGAGAGGGAGGAAGATGGGACGGAGGAGGAGAGAAGCTTTAAAACGGATGGAGATGAGGAGGTTAGGAGGGCATCGGATACGCAAGGTCATTGCTCGTCTTTCTCTCGCCTCACACCGGGGTCACGTTCAGACCTCAACGAGAAGGTCACGGCTGGTCGCTCCTGTTCCGCCTCCTCCGACGTAAAGCTCCTCTATGGGATGTAAAGGTGAAAGAAAGGGATGCACGTTGTTCCTCCTCTTCCTCCTTAATTCCCCTCTCATTGTTCTCAAGAGTTTTTATATGAGACAAAAGGAGATGAGGAAGAGTCGGATGAAAGAGGGAATATGAGGGCCAAATGGGAAAATGGTCACTTTGGATGAGGAGAACAGCAGAGGTTCATGGCCTGGTGATGATCATGGTCTGGTGATGATCATGGCCTGGTGATGATCATGGTCTGGTGATGATCATGGTCTGGTGTAGTCAGATACTTCAGACTTTAGACTACTACAAAGTCGCTTTGTTGTTTTGGTCAACGCATTATATAAATATATTGGTTTCTGTGTTTCCCTCAGTGATCGGCTGTAGGTCAAAGGTCACTGACCCACATATTTCCCATTACATCACCGCAAACAGAGTCAGAGGAAGTGAACCGAGAGGCTCCTCCGTCCTCCTGCGTCCTCCACCAGCTGGAGGTTCACAGAAAAGGAGGCAGTGAGGTGTGTCGCTCCGTCAGCACACATACACACCTCAGTACACACATACAATGAGCTGATGCTGATTGTCATGCTAAAACACCTCGCTGCTTTACTCTGGCTTAAACTCCGTGGCTTTCAACACTTTTTTTTTTTAAATTTCTGAAAGAGGATGATTTCAGTCACATGACCTCCTAACCCCTGACCTCCATATTACTGGCAACATTATGTGCCAATATAACATGTGGGTGTGTGTGTGTGAGAGAAAAAGGTGGCAGCAGCTGAAAGTTGAAATTAACCATGTGATGATCAAAGTAGAAAAACATGTATCACAGAGTAGAGGTGCTCATTACTGGAACTAAAGGAATAGTTCCACATTTTTGGGGACTACAACTCTTTGTTTTCTTGCCAAGTGTTTGACAAAAAAAGCTCAAACTCTCTGTTATGTCTGTCTAAGCTAATTCTAAATATGAATTAGCTTAGCTTAGCATAAAGAGTGGAAACAGAGGGAAACAGCTAGCCTTAATTTGTCCACAGTGAAAAGGTGGGAATGTTTGGTAACTTCATGACTGGATTTGAGTCCAGATGAAAATCAATGTATTATTGATTGCTTGATTTTTTTGTCTCCTGTAAAAACAAATAACCCACTTCATTTTTATGAATTTGATTCTCTTTCCCCTCTTTCTCCTGCTGCTTTTAGGACAAAAACTCTTCACCACGCACAATGGGATGTAAACGAGATTCTCGCTCGTGGTCACGGACAAAGCCAGGAGGCAGGTTCTGCCACGGCTCAGGAACGTGACTTTTACAGAGCAAAAGAACAAAAGAAGAAGAGAAGGAAGGATGGCGGAGGAGGAAGAAGAGCGTGATGGGGGTGGAGATGTAGGATGTATGCATCTGTGTGTGTGTGTGTGTGTGTGTGGAGCGGGGGTTGTAATATGAAGGTAAATAAAAATAATTTGTTGGTCTGATTTTGTAATTGGACAAACATGGACGTGTGGGAAATCCGTGGTTGGATATATAAAGAGGTTGCAGGTTACGAGGACACAACATGGGTTCAGACCCACAAACAGGCGGAGAGAAACTCACTGTCGGCTCTGAGGGTCACGGCAAACCTGCGACCTCCATCTGCCCCGGACTGCACCTGAGAGAGAGAGAGAGAGAGAGAGAGAGAGAAGATCACTGACATTAAAAAAAGACTGACTGGATCTATATCTCATCCCTGCTGCACCTTGGGTGCGTTCACACCTGTGCTAAGCTCCACCCAGCAGCTCTATTTAATACAGAATGACATGATAAGCAGTGAGATAAGCTGAGGTGTGATCCTCATCTCCCCCGTGAGCTTCAATTACCCACAATCCCTCTCTCTGCGCCGCGGCACACGGGCCCGGATTCTCCTGAGACAGGTTTCAGCCTCGACTGTTTTACAGCTTTGACCTTGTTTTCATGTTGCCCTGCTGCACAACACACACACGGGCTCGTTACAGAGGTGTCAGACTGTGGTCGCGTACAACAACCACACACACTGTAAACGCACAACACCGCAGGACAGTGTGTCGATGACCCGACCAAACGCTCGTACTTCACCACTGATGGTTTCTTCAACAGAAACAGAGAAAACTGTTTCGTCTCTTCTCTTCTTCCAGGTGTTTCTCACAGGTAATAATCAGCGGAGTCCCACAAAAACACAAACACGGCCCGAGGCCTGAGTCACATCAGAGGAGCGCAAAAAAAAAAAAAAAAAGCAAAACTGATCATTATTGGTAATAAAAACGACTTAAAGAGCAGCTGTTGAGATCCAGGACGCAGTCCGGTGCGGGTTCGACTCTGCGCATCAATTCACTTTTCAAAAACAACAACAACAACAAAGCACAGAGATACACAATAAACGCACAAGCATTAAAGTCAGATCCAGTGAGGAGAAGCAGAATTCCCCTTGGGAATCCCCCCCCCCCCCCGATCACACACACACACACACACACACACACATAATCAGGCAGGCTCAGTTAACCCAACATCAACAGTAATTAATCACAGCGCTGGAGCAAATTGCACGAAAGAGGGAGGGAGCAGGGGATGCAAGGGCGAAGGAGGGGACGCCAGAAAGGGGAGGATTAGAGAAAAGGAGGATTCCGGAGGGGGGGGTGGTGGAGTGAAGGATGATGGGAGACGTAATCACAAGGCCTGCAGGGAAGGAAGAGAGGAAGAAAGAACGTATAGAGGGAGGGATGACGAGGAGGAGGAATCTGATTAAACAGGAACTCCTTCAATTACGCCTTTCAAGGTTCATGTAGCAGATCTCCATTCTGACTCATTTTTGTTTGGGGGCCTGCAGACCAGTTCCAGATGTGGGACGCAGAACGCGGGACACACTCTCGGTTGACCTTTAATCAGCGCGCTCTCACGAGCCGCGCCACAAACAGCCAGAGAAGTTCTGTTTGGGTAAACAGCACCGGCGCGGCGTTCCGGAGCGTTCCAGAGCGTTCCGGAGCGTTCCGGAGCGCCACGTCCTAAACGAACATCTGCCAAGAGCCAGTGACTCATAATGGCTTACTGGATTGAAAAGGTTCATCATTTAAGTCTCAGTCCGACGCCAATTTCATAGCGTTCAGTTTAGTTTAGCCCAAATTCTTGTGCTTATACTATAATACAGGGGTCTTCAACGTTTTCCAGGCCAAGGACCCCCAAACTGACGGAGAGATGGAGCAGGGACCCCCTACTCATGTATAAAATTGTGTTTTATATTAAACTGGTCCTATAGTGCAAAACTTTCGCGACCCCCCTGCAGTAACTCTGCGGACCCCCTAGGGGTCGCGGACCCCCTGTTGAAGACCTCTGCTATAATATGTATGTATATCAAAAAACTTTACTGCATTGTTATTTGTGGGACTTTTACAGTTTTCTAACAACAACAAACTTGACGTAAAGTATATTTTTGGTTTTCTGTTGTGTTACATTCGGGGGGCTAACGTTGTGCGGCTGTGCGTGTTAAGCTGATGAGGGTCTTTCTTGTTCCTGCATAAGCCTCAGGGCTAAAACACTCAGCCCGGCTTCTCGTAATGTCTTCCTGTCTCCAACAAACACATGCACCCCCCCCCCCCCCCCCCCACTACCATATGGGACAACATGGCTGCACAGAACTATCTACAGAATGTGTGTGTGTATTTTAGGACGATTAAAAAAAAAAGGCTCTGATCGACTGTTAGACCCCAAACGTTACATCTGGGCTCCTCAGGTGTCAAATGGGTTTTGATGTGTGGCTGCAGGTCTTTGGTTTCTGGTTCCATCATCTCTTCCTCTGGTGTTTTCACTTATTCTAATCATTTATTTATTTGTGTGTGTGAATGAGAAGAAGTGAAATGTGCGACTCAACAGTTGCTGATGCTGACGCACTCGTGCACAGTCCACAGAACAAGAAAAACCAGACGGTGTAAATGACCTCCTTCTCATGCCGAACACATTCACATTTGCATATCAGTGCGTCTCCAGACCGCAGCTGCTATCAAGTTAGCTGAGGACTGCGTTTGTCTCAATGTTTTGCATAATAGCAAACTTTGGCAAGTTTGTTATTGTGTGTGTCAGGAATTATTACACTTTTTTTTTGCTATGTGTAACAGTCGCAATTAAAACTATAGCATTAATCTATGTAAAAGCCCAGGTTTGCTTCAATAGAGTCATGGGGGAAAAAAACGCCGAGGTCAGCTTCGTCTCTGCGTCTGATCATGGATGTGAGATCGTCTTGTTCTGGTCATGTCAGAGGAACATGTCCAGGAGAAGCAAAAGTGAGGTGCAGCAATGCAAACTGAGAAACCGTGTGTGTGTGTGTGTGTGTGTGTGTGTGGTGTGTGTGTGTGAGAGAGAGAGAGAGAGTATTTGGGAGCAGCCAACCAGAGATTTCCCACCACAGGAACAAAACCTGCAGCTTCCTCCTCCTGCATGACTGCTCCTCAATGACCCCCCCCCCACCCCCAACCCCCCCTTCATCACAACTCCTCTTCATCGCAACTCCTCCTCCTCCTCCCCCAGGAGGAGGCGCTCCACTCCTGCTGTGGCACTTTGTCCTTTAAAAAGACCTTCTCCTCCCTCTTACAGACAGAGGACCGGGACACACTCTGACTTCCTTTGACCAAAAAACAAAAACTCGACAAAAACTGTACGTCGGCAGTGGGGGGGGGGGGGGGGACTCGACAAAACTGTGGGGGGGGGGGGGGGGGGGGGGGGGGTCTAATCTGAAAATCGGGGTCACGTGACCTGGACCTCTAGTTACCAACTGAAGAACCTGCGACTGCATGTAAAGGCCACAAAGCCGAGGTTAGAGTGAAGCCTGGAGAACCGGAGGTCACTGCGAGTCCAGGACGTCGCTGTAGCTGCATCAGCAGGTCGACAAAGAGTTAAAGAACTGACGACAAACCCTCCATTAAACTTAAATAACACAAAAGTGTGTGTGATTCTGATAGGTACACAATGTCAAACCACACAGGAGGGGTTTTCCTTCAGGCTTTCAGTGAGATATCATCTGCATGTCTTCAAACGCCACATATTTATGTTCTGTCCATCAGCCAGGTCTTCAGATGGACAAAGCAGAAGGCAACTTAAGTCCTTTTCCCCCATTCTTGGCGGCGAGGGCCAACAGGAAACAGTTTTAGGGAATAGTCGGAATCACAGGAGGACGGTATGAAGGAATAATTCACCGAGGTGTTTTATGGAAGACGGCGAAGGTCAAGCTTCGATCCCTCATCCCCTGCCTGGTCCAGTCGCCGGAAAACCAGGAAAACACACGTGTTTCGCATTGAACGCCCACCCAGCCGTGACGCCCTCTGAGGCGCCCTGATGCCAAAAACACACCGGAGCCCCCCGGAGGATGATGGGATACGTCACACACATACAGAGTGGAAAACCTGCGTTGGGATGAGAATGGAGAATACGGAGCGGAAGAGAAAGAGAAGGAAGCCGAATGATTTCTTGGTGCGTCTTCCTCCGCTGAGACAGAGCTGATGACTTCAGCAGATGTGTCCAACCAGAGACAGCGTTTCAACGGACCCTGAAGCATCTCTGGCATCATTTACCCCGACCTGAGTCCTGCGCTGAAACAGAACGTTTCCTGCCGCCGCATGTGTGCAAAAAAAAAAATAAATAAATCTGTGATTCATTGTGAATCTGTGATTCATTCCTAATTCCCTACACGTGTCCTGTTATAACATGATTGTGTTTACTGCTCATATAGCGGATTATCTTTTTTTTTATTTTCTCCATTAACTGTTGCCTGGTTTTGTTTGTTTGTTTGTTTGTTTGTTTGATGGCCAAAGGACCAATCACTGAACTGACTGATTCTCTTAGCAGAATATAAATATATAAATATAACTGGCACAACTCAGGGCCCTTTCTTTTTTTAAAAAAAAAGTCGTTGTTGTAATATAAAACTACTTTTTCCATCGCTCTCAAACACACACACACACACACACACACACACACACACACACAGAGCTCTAATAACTTCACACCTGTAGAATAGCAGGTCCTCACACCCCCATCACACAGCCTTTGATGTGTGTGTTTCTGAAAAGAGAGGGGAAGCAGGGACGGAGGGGGGAGGTGTGTGTGCGTGTGTGTGTGTGTGGGTGTGTGTGTGTGTGTGTGAGGTGGAGTTGCAGGGGAGGGCCACAGGAAGGAATGTTTCTTCAGAGTAAACAGTGTGAAGCTTCCTGTAGAAAACACTTCAAAGCCAGGGAGAGGAAACTGGGATAACACACACACACAGACACACACACACACACATACACACACACACACAGGCAGGTAGAAGTCACCTATCAACACAGGAAAATTAAAACCTGTGCACTCTCACTCATACTCATAAGATGGGACAGTTCTTTCCATGTTCCAAAAAGAAAAGCACATCACACACTGTGTAAGCACACACGTTACACACGTTTAAGACTTTGTCAAAAACGTTTGCATCGCTATCCAGAGCTGTGTATTTCACCCTGATTTAACGTTGGAGCTGAAATTATCAGGCGTTGAACCATTCCTTAAACAGATTGAAAAAAAAATTAATTCTCAAACACAGAAATCTCTGTTCACTGACTCTGTAAAGTCAAAACTTAACAAAACAAGAGGTCAGAGGTCGGATCTGTGGCTTCCTCTGATGTACACGGGGAGTAACCAGAGATTGACCTTTGACACTAACTCATCACTGCATTGACCACTCGTTCCTGACTGAGATCTGGATATGACACAGTTTCAATTCAAAAACAATCGAGTGTCAGAGAGACGATCTCAGAACTACTTTCACCACCGATTCATTTCTCATGCATATGATCATAAAAAAAAGTCCCACAGATGAAGGAGTCAGGTGTCTGCTTTCAAAGGGAGACACCTGAAACTGTAACTTTAGACGACTATGACCTCACACACTTGTTCATGCAATTTTATAAACTAGTCCTTTTATTTAAGTTCAATTAAAGAATATTGATGATCGATTCAAAATAGAAGGGATTTGAAACTAAGCCTCCTTAAATTTGTATTATTATAGATTAGAGTCAAACAGAGACACGGAGCAGAAAGTGGTTCATTCATGGCCCGGAAACAAAGCTGCTTTGAAGCACACAGGCAGAACATCAGTGTGGAGGCAGTGGGTCAGTCCACATATTATTCCTGTTTCTAATCAAGTGTGTGTGTTTTTTTTTTACCCAAACACACAACAGGCCCCTGTGTTTGAAACAAACCACATTTCAAAACAAAATGCACACAATGTCAATGTGGTACAGAGACACCGGTGCAGACAGAAGGTGGGTGTTTATAGGACAGATGTCCTGTGTGATGTGTTACACGTGAGCCAAATCGATCACAGCACTTTGATTAATTACCACAAACTCACAGCTCACGTTTCAGTGCATGCAGGTTTGCTCCGGAGCGAGTGATGGTTAAATTAGCACTTTTTCTAATGGAGTTTGGTCTGTGCCTGTCCGGCTCGGCTCGGCTCGGCTCGGCTCGGCTCGGCTCGGCACAGACAGGTAAAGAAAGGTAACGAGAGTCAAAGTGAATTCACGGAGATGCATCTTCAAACGCGGGTTCACGGGCTAATGTGAAACAAGCAGTGACACAAACACACACAGCAACACAAACAGCAAAAAGAAACCAGACGTCTGTTTTTGGAGACGCAGCCCCCCCGACGTCGTTAAAGGGTAAGTTTGTGTTTTTATACCTTGACACCGCATCGCTCCTGGTTTGACCTTTTGCTGGCCGAGGTCGTAGATCCGCGCGAGAAATAAAACAACAGAAACAAGCCGCAGAGAAAGATGAAGAAACTCCGAGGAGCCGCCATTCCTCCCGCAAGTCTGCGCAACTCTGAGGGCGAGAGGAGGTGTGTGTGTGTGTGTGTGTGTGTGTGTGCGGGAGAGAGAGAGAGAGCGAGAGAGAGAGAGAGAGAGAGAGAGAGAGAGAGAGAGTCCTCCATGTGTTACTCATGCTGCGGGGACCTGACGCTGCTTTACGTCGCCACAGTATGGGGGATTTGTCTTTATTGATATTGGTATTAAAGCAAGACATGTTTGAACCCTTACATAACATATGTTATACCTTCACAAGGATTCCTCCACAATAATCTGAAACTACTAACACGTTTATGATTTACCCTTAACAGTAGTGTTAGATTCATGTCATAGTTAATTAAGTCTTCCGGACAAGTTTGTGATGCCTGATTTGCAGCTTCAGTCATATATTATATTGTATATAAGAATGTATACATGTTTGCTAATTTTAGTGAGCAGGTATAGCTATGTATTAAGTATTAAGTAAACCATTTTATTAGCTTTATATATTCAGCTTTTTATATTCAGTTTCATTTATTATTATTTCCTAAAATCTAGGACTTGGCAGCAGACAATATGTCACAAACTGTTTCTGACAAGATCCAGTCTTTTTTTTGTAAAACCACATTTTTGTGTACATGTGTCCCAACGACGTCTGTATGTCACCCTCTAGTGGCGAAAAGTGAAATCACTTTTCTTACTGTCTGACTGGGCTATGCAGAGTTTTGGATGAACTAATGCACATCCTCAATACAAGACAACTTTATTTATTTGCCAAGGAAAACAACAACATGAATCAACGAGTTTTTTTAGGCTCTGCCCTCACGTGCACTTACAATGCTATAGTGTAATATAAAAGTGGCCTGCTTTGATTACACACATAAAAGGAAAAAAAAATCATAAAAGGAAGCTTGGATACATATATATTTTTAAATGTGGAGAAATCCCAGTTTTTTTTGTCATGCGTGAAATTAACTGGACGAAACTAAATTTGATTTAGAATTAAACAAAACAAGAGACTGTTGGTCCGGCCGCCATTGTGGCTCTGCTTTCGACACGAATACAGTGAGAAGGCGAGCCAGGTTAGAACCGACATGGCGCGTGTTCCCCTTTAAATAATAAACCAATGAGCGGCATGAAAGTAATTTTTTATCCAATCAAAACTCACTCGAGGGGCGGGGCACACGCAACTGGGTGGATCTGTTTTGGGGTGTTGGGGATTCGTGTAGCCAAGAAATCTTGAGTGGGAGTTGGCGAAACGATTTGTTTCTGGTTTTGTCTGTCGAGTATCTCCGATTTCCGACGCGCCAGTCGCAGCCATGCCCGGGATAGAGAAGCTGCCAATAGAGGAGACGCTGGAGGACAGTCCGCAGGTACCAGATCTCCTCTTGGGAGCCTTCCGCTAGCCCGCTAACGCTAGCTCATCCGGCTAGGCTAGCTGTCTTTGTAAGCTCAGTATTTGCCAACAAACAGCGGAGAGGTGCCGCTTACAGCCCGATTAACCAAAGACTGGTCACCGGACAGTTGTGCATCGATATTAACATGACCCCAGCTGAGTTAGCTTACAGTCGAGATACGGTTAAACCTCGTCCGGTGGTGGTTTGCACTGAAATGAACTCGCTAAATAAATAGTTTGGCTACTTCATTAGCCACTGAGCTAAATGATTTCCCTTCCAGTGAAATCTGTCACAGTCGTGACTAAGCGGAAGTGTCACGCTGCAGCTGTTGTCACGGGGAGATGTGAAAGCCGTACAGGGCTGAGGTCTGCAGCTGCAGCCGCTTCAGGTGATCTGAACCGGGACACAGCTCAGGCAGTGCGGCTGATCCAGGGCACAGCACCTGCTGTGACATCAATGATTAGGGTGTGGCCACAGGGAGACGTCAGACAGGTTAAGACCGTAGACAGGTAGACAGAGTTTGGACGTTTTAATTCAGTTAGTGTGTCATCAGTATCTGTTGGCAACCCAGGGGCCTGTAGTGGAGCTAAAACGATTGTTGACAGTTGTTTATTTGCTAAATAATCTGAAATTAGCACTGCTGCCAGTGAGATTATACATTCACCTAGCCATGCTGTGAGCTTGTTTGCTTCATTAAGGCAACACGATGTGGTGCAGACACACCATGATAGCAGTTTACACTGTTCGGGTTTGCATAAACGGACATTGGTGTGTGTTTTGGCTGCCACACAGGGGATCATGTGAGCCACATCTTGTGGATGGTTTATGGATGAGTTGAATGATTCATGCGCAGCTATTTTTGTTTTTACAACTTTAACTGTGTGTTTTGTGTGCAGACCCGCTCTCTGCTGGGAGTGTTTGAGGAGGACACTGCAGCCATGTCCAACTACTGTACACAGCTCTATCAGGCAATGCAAAGGATTTACGATGCACAGGTACACACTCACACACGTGACAAGGTGTAGGTCAGAGGATGTCACAACCTGTACAGTTTGTTAAAGCTCTATGCAGCAAATTGTAATTTGTGAATATCGGCTATAGAAATGTGATTGATTGATTGATTGATTGACTAACTATATTGTCTCCAGCTGCTCAGTGGTGTTTCTGCTGCTTTGTTTCCAGAACGAGCTCAGCGCTGCAACACACCTGACCTCCAGGCTTCTGAAAGAATATGACAAACAGGTTGGCCACACAATACCGGCCACTGTCACTATACTACATTTACCCATAATATCCATCTACTGACTGACTGACTGACAACGCCACGTCTATCTTTTTTCGAAGTTAACGAGATTGTCACACTAGACCCTTTGAGATACTGTTAATTCCATGAGAACAGAGTCAAAGCATCATGTAAAGCATCTGTGGAGCTTTAACTCGACTTGTTTTCACCCTGTATGAATTCATGTTACATGTTATAACAATTTAAATACACCCACAGATTTTAGATTATGCTGAGTGTTACATGATCATTTGCTCCTACGGCAACATACCGTGTTTGTTGTTGTTGTTCGCAGCGTTTCCCTCTAGGTGGCGATGATGAGGTGATGAGCTCCACCCTGCAGCAGTTTGCAAAAGTCATTGATGAGGTAAGAAATGACCTCAGAATTGATTAAGTTTTTTTGAGTGATTTATGTGAGTTGGTTCTTGCAGTGGACTGCGTGTAGGAGTTTGCAAACTAAAACACAGCAACTGTGTTAATGTTTAAATGTCGGTTTATTACCTTGGTTGTTCTGCATAACCTCTCCCTTCTCTATCTTTCCAGTTGAGTTCCTGTCATGCTGTCTTGTCAACCCAACTTGCAGATGCCATGATGTTTCCCATCACTCAGTTCAAAGAAAGAGATCTGAAGGGTAGAAAAAAATACACATACATAGTGCAATAGAATATACATAAGTAACACACGTCACTGTCTGAAATAAAAGTCTGTGCTGCAGCATTAAGATTTGCACTCTAACATGCTGTTCTTTTTGTCTGCTCCCAGAGATCCTCACTCTTAAAGAAGTCTTCCAGATAGCCAGTGATGGTAAGTTATCAATGTAATAAAACATTTGATCAGTTTATTATTTATTTTCTCAGTCCATGCAGAATTTATTGATTAGACTGAGTCAGAAGTTTCTAGATAACTCCTATGTTTTCCATTTTCCTGAAGAGGCAACACTATAAAATAATGAAAACAGTATTTTATATTTTATATAAATATTGACTGAAATAAATTAATTTTCTT
The DNA here is from genome assembly GCA_016785345.1 of Trinectes maculatus. NCBI lineage: Eukaryota > Metazoa > Chordata > Actinopteri > Pleuronectiformes > Achiridae > Trinectes > Trinectes maculatus. Next base: position 483,432 of record JAFBJQ010000142.1, read on the forward strand.
GCAAAAATAATGTTTCACCACCAAACTGTCTTACTGACCTGTTTTTGGGTATAGACCATGACACAGCCATTAATCGATACAGCCGCCTGTCCAAGAAAAGAGACAACGACAAGGTAACTGCCGCCTAAAAGGAAAATGTTCAGCAGATTATCAATGATAAATGCACAGTATGGATTGTGTAAAATATTTCTATCCAAAAGCAATGATCTGTTTATGTGTTGCTGCTGCTGTGCTGCAGGTGCGGGCAGAGGTTGTGGAGGACGTCTATACATCCCGCAAGAAACAGCATCAAACCATGATGCACTACTTCTGCTCTCTTAACACATTACAGTACAAGAAGAAAACAGCCCTGCTGGAGCCACTGCTGGGCTACATGCAGGCCCAGGTACAAACGTACACACACACACACACTCACTCAAATACGGCTTGAGACTCAAGATACAGTGTAGTTCTGAATCAGATTTTTCCCAGCTGTCACCAGACCTGCTGATGTGTGCTTGTTCTGTGCAGATCAGTTTCTTCAAGCTGGGATCGGAAAATCTGACCCAGCAGTGGGAGGACTTCCTGGGAACCATAGGAACCAGTGTCCAGAAGTAAGAACTTCTTGATTATAATGAGAATCTTGATTAGAATGTATTATTGACAATAATAATCAACTTTAAAGTTACCGTGGTTGAGAAGAAGTTGCAGATGGATGCAAACGTGAGGGGACCGTCGCAATCCAGTGTAATTATGTGTGTTTGTGTATGCGATTAGTGTCCGCCGGGAGATGGAGGAGGAGGTGAGACAAATGCAGCAGACCATTCAGGAGATGGAGAGATCATGTGACTCGCTGTATACACCATGTGACCCAGACCCCACTCAGTCACCTGTCTGCCGCAACCTAACCAGGAAACAGGGCTACCTGTACATCCGCAAGTAGGACATACTTGGGATTCTACTCTCTCTCTCTCTCTCTCTATATGTGCGCGTGTGTGTGTGTATAATTCTCTAATAAAGCACTGACTGTAGAGTTTAGTTTTGTTGACGTAGCCCCTGTGTGTGTTTCTCAGTAAGACGGGTCTCGTTTCATCGTCCTGGGAGCGTCAGTATTTCTTCACGCAGGGTGGGAATCTGATGCAGCAGGGCCGAGGTGAGGTGGCGGGCGGGCTGGTCACAGACCTGGACAACTGCTCTGTCATGGCGGTCGACAGCGACGACCGTCGCTTCTGCTTCCAGGTCACATCCTTCGATGGGAAGAAGTAAGAGCATTCCCATTCTTTTATCCCCGGATTCCTTTTCCATTCTGAAATCATCAGTATTTATCCGTCCGTTTCTCATGTGGTCTGTCAGGGTGGTGACTCTGCAGGCAGAGAGCAGGAAGGACTGCGAGGAGGTGATTATTTTTTTTCTGTCATGCGACATCCTTTTTTTTGTGAACTGTCAGCTGTTCTGTTGATTTCTCACACCATGTTTCCCTGCTTCTTCCACCAGTGGATCTCCACTATAAACAACATCTCCAAGAGGATCTACCTGAGTGAGAATGCAGAGGTCTGTGTCCCTGTCACATGGAGGAAATGAAGATGCGCTTTGCCCTTGTTAAGCCATCCATCACTTACATCTCTGATACTGTTATTTCAAATAGTTTCTTCACTGCCTTTTTAGGAACCTTTTTAATCTGAATGAATATCAATACATCTACCATATGAATTACAGGTTGCAGGAAGATCAGGAAAACGTGCGTGTCAGATTGTGTGTGTTGATTGATGCTGACGTTATTGTCATCCTCTTGGCAGGAGCTAGCAGCCCGAGTGAACCAATCAGCTATTGAAGCTGTGACGCCATCACCGTCCTTCCAGCAGAGGCATGAGAGCATGAGACCTAGCAGGTAGTTTTGACACTGTCAGCGTGTGATGGACAGCCTATCAGCTGCCAGCTTTAACGCTCCCTGGTAGCCAATCAGATTTCTAAACTGAATGGGAAACACTTCTATTCATATTCCTCTCTGTGCTTCTTCCAGTAAAGGACGTGTGGGCAGAGCGAGCAGTATAAGCTCTGTGGGGTCTGAGCCATCGCCTGCTCTTTCTGTGCTGTCACTGGATGCACTGGTTGCACCTGAAACACCCATCCAGTTTGATATTATATCCCCCGTCAGTGAGGAGAACTCGGGACAGAGCAAGACGGCAGCGCAGTCCGGCAGGTAGGAGTGTGTGTGTGAGCATATGTGACCATACTGTATATAAATACATACCAAATGTCATATCAAGTGAAATGTTAGCATTTCAAGGATTTCAGGGAGAAAACCTATGTAGTCCTTAGTAATATTGAAGTTGCTGGATCATATTCCATGTGTGTGTGTATCCTACAGAAGGAGTAATCCATTTGGAGAGTCGGGAGACAGCGCGTCAGAGGAAAGTGAAGGTATCATCTGTGCGTTTGTCTGGTTTAGCAGAAATGAGTAAATAAAAATAAATAAGACACTGATTTTTTTAAAAATACCATGCTTTACAATTTAAGTTTCCCGTATCGTCATAACTTTTCAGTTAGCTAATTTCTGTGCAGAGAAACATACTTTGATTTTAGTTTTACCTTCTAGTTTGTTTGTTTTTTTGCACGTTGTCTCCATGTCATCTAGAATCCATCCTCCACCAGCTCTATATCGTTCGCTTCCTGGGGTCCATGGAGGTGAAGGCCGCTGAGTCAGCAGACGTCATCTCTGAAACCATGAGACAGATCCTTGCCGCCAGAGCCATCCACAACATCTTCCGAATGACCGAGTCACACCTGCTGGTCACCTGTGACTGCCTCAAGTATGAACTGCAGTGTCTCTCTGTGTGTGTGTGTGGGAGAGAGAGAGAAGGGGGAGAGGGAGAGAGAGATGAGCAATAGCATTTGTTTTTGTTGTGTAATGTTTTTGTTTGCAGCATACTTATGTGAATATGAACAAGCAGTCTAATAAGATGAATTTAACGAGCCATAAACTGATATTGAGAGCGTGCCTAATTATTTTGGAAACACTTTTCTGTCCAGGATTTAGTCTTTTAATTTATTTTTTAATTTTTTTTCCAGGCTTATTGATCCTCAGACACAAGTCACTCGACTCAGGGTAAGATGATCCATCTGACTCAAATAGACTCTTCTGATTCATGGTTGTTCCTGTTCTGTTGTTACTAATTATTTTCCTTCTCTCACCCCCATCTCTCTCCTCCTTCCTCTCCTCCTCCCTGCTGCTGCAGTTCCCTCTGTCCAGCGTGGTTCAGTGTTCGTCCCATCAGGACAACAAGAGGCTGTTTGGTTTCGTTTTGCAGTCGGCAAGTGGGAGGAGTGACAGCCGAACCATCTGCTACATTTTCGAGTCCAACAACGATGGCGAGAAGGTCTGTCTGTCTGTTCACCTGTTTGTCCTGTCCAACGCTCTTTTGTCTGTCTGACTGACTGACATGTCTGTCCCCTTTACTTGTTTCAGATTTGTGACAGTGTTGGTTTGGCCAAGCAGATAGCCTTCCACTCTGAGATGGTGAGACTCATTAATTAAAAAAAAAGAAAAGAAAACTTATCTAACAAAAACAAAGCTAACTCCCTAACATGAGCTGATGGTGATGATTCGTCCAGCTTTTGCAGTGAATAGAGTGATTTTTTTTTTCTAGGACCGTAAGGCACTACAGAAGAGGAAAGAGCAGGACAAGGCCAAAGAGAAACAGCAGGAGGAACTTAGTAAACAAAGACAGATCGAGAAGGTGACCTTTGACCTTCACCTTTTAACTTTGCCCCTCCACACGTTTTAACTTAAAATGTTAATTCACACACAATAGTTGTCACTTTTTAAGTGTTCAAGTGATTGTTTTTTCAGGATCTGGAGGAGCAGAGCCGTTTGATCGCCGCCTCGAGTCGTCCTGGCAACCCCCCTGCATCCGACGGACAGTTCCTAGTGCTTAGCCACAGCCAATCAGAGGACAGTGATGCTGGGGATGAGGGGAAGAAAAAGGGGGAGTCTGAAGCCTAATTTATGGTGGGTACGTGTTTTACTGCCTTGGTAAGTCCCAGCTGGTACTGCTGCAACAACAGCTCAGGAATCAGAGGAGGGGGGACGTCACCTGCCCACCCGGGCTGCCTTGTGGTGGAGCCTGTCATTATTAAAATATGGAAGTTAAATGCACCCTCGTTATTATAAGAGGAGGAAGACGGCGGGGGGGAGTAGACGAAGAAACTTCTCGTCACGGACTCGTGGTTTATTCTGTGTGTAATATGCTGCTTTTTATATCGGCTTCGCTATAAATTGCGGGACTTTAAGTTGAACACACAGGAGTGTTCAAACGTTCCACTGCTCCAGACGAGGACAAAAAAATATATATATATTAACCTGTAAGTTTCTTTTTTATATGTTCATTTTATATAAAAAAGAGGCAAGAACAGTGACAGAGGATATAACGCTAGAGAACATATGAGACATATGAGAATAAACACTGAAGGCAGATTTACACATGGTTAGCATCAGTTCTTGCTTAAGGGCACTTTGGCAAAGACAAAGATCCCAAAGGTCAATAGGGCATCTCAGCTGTTTACTCTGTCAATGTTGTGAATAAAACATGTGACATAATATGTTCTAAAACAAAACAAGAAGAAGGCAGAACAAAGCAGGGCTCTTATTTTGAAGAGTCCCTCCTGTTGTGGCCGGTTCATGACTGATCTTTTAATTAAATTTTTTTTTTAAACTTTCCGGAATGTTTCTCAAAATAATATCCTCTTTCTAACACAAGCCATTGGTCTTACATCACACATTAAACCGACTGCATAAGTATTTTGGCCACGTCTGAGACTTTTGTTTTTTCTTTTTATGCATAAATGAACATAAACACCAATTATTTAGTGTGGATTATCAAAGTCAAGCAGTTCGCACAACTCTGTCAGCTGTTTTTTTTAAAAGATTACTTAGAAAAAGAAGCAACGGTGAAGAAGCTGAAGAGTTTGAATGCTATTAACTGAATAAACTTCAGTTCCGTAAGAGCGATGTTTCATAAAAACAAACGTACCAGTCTGCCATCTTTTCTGCCACATGGGTTACAGTTATGGTTTAAAGACTTTTATTTTGTGCCATCCCAATATTTATCTGTGCTTTCATACTCCTGTGGGTCATTGTTAAGGTTTTTTAGAAACACTTTTGATTGTTTTAATTCATTAATCAGCCTTTATCCAGAGTAGCTCACAATGTGAGTGATCTGTAGAAAAGCAACTGAATAAGCTTCAGTTTCATGATTATAGACGTTGCATGTACAACAGATAAGCCTCCTCAGTCAACGATAGTTTGGTGAAGAACTTTCTGAATCAGCCTAAATCAGCAGTTACTAATGATTTTAATGATTTTGTGGGGGGGGGATTTGTTTTTTGGGACGTTGTCTTGATGTAAACTGCAGGATCGAGCTGATGAAGCTGCACTTGAACAACAGACAAAACGCGTCGGGATCGATAATGTTGAACTGTAAATATGTTTTAAGTGATTGATGTGTCAGTGTCATGATTAATAAAAAGGCTTTTCAGTGATAAATAAAACACTAACTCCACTCACCTGAGTCAATCTACTGATATGTTCAGATCAGTCCAACCTCTCGGCAGCTAGTTTTACAGCTTCAAACTATTTTATTGACTTATTCAAATGACTATTACACACTTATATTTAGACTGATTATCCAAAACATTGTTCATCTTAACCTCAAATTGATCATTTCGATTAATGATTTAAACAAGTCTTAATAAGGTCACAATCCATATGTTTACTATATATATATATGAACTGCAGTATACTATAGTTTTTATGTTGCAAAGTCATTATTCAACAACAAAACACACAAACTGATCATTGTACAGACCATAACAAGATAAATATGAACACAATAAAGAAATACATTCTCACAGAGATGTACTGTCAAACAGGAAAGGCCACAGAGTTGCAGAGAAAAGCTGATTATCAACATACCAACAGATATAACCATATTTTTTTTTGCACAGGGTAATATAAGATATTCAGTGCATTTAAGATTTGTTTACCATGAAGAACGGCCCATTGGTGTATGCAATTGTTTTTAGCAGCAACATGAAAATATTGGCAATTTCACTCCCCGTGAGCAATGTAAGTGCATAAATATAGCGATTAAACATTAGATCTTAGTGCTCTTATGTCGTTTTATGAATTACCATGAATAAATTATTGTGCATCAGCTCAAAGCCCAAAGAAGGCAGTAAATGTGGTCTTGTTTCATAGACACACATATTATTTTCACTTTAAACAAACGGATGTGTTTCTGCAGCAACAGTGCCCTGTCCCTGCCGCAGGTAAGTTTTAGCTAAATACATATTAATCTCATGTTATTGCTGTAAAATTTCATGCCAATAATTCTGTTAAAAATGACGTGAATGTATATGAAAATAAAATTTCATATTAAAAGGGTTGTCTGGGAGGAGGCCGGGACCGACAACATTTTCTGTGTGTTGGATCGCAGCAGTAAAACGTTACCAGGAGGAGCTCGATTCATCCAATTCAAGTCCCCATGTTTCCCCAGTTCACAGTGGACGGTCTGAAGCGAGTGAAGACTCAGCAGGAAACAAAATGAAGGGGAAGAACGGAAGCTTCACGTCTGCTCCTACCGTTTCAGGATCTGGTTGGAAAGCCAGTCCAGACCCTCGGCGAGGCCCGCACCACTGACGGCACAGGACGTCTGGACAAACCACTGCACAAACACACAGAGAAACAGAAACATCAGCTTAGCTGACAGACAAGTTCAAACATGGAGTCTCAGGAAAATGAAAATACATATGAAAATCATACATTCAGGCATGAGTGAAATGAAGTTTTTAATTAAGACACTAAGTTGCAAATGTTCCTCTCAGTATGACATCAAGAGATTCAAAGGCTGATCTCTCGCTCACCGGCTGTGAGATCCCTGATAGGCTGAGGGCCGTACTGATCTCACTGACGGACATGGCCCTGGGCAAATCCTGTTTGTTTGCAAAAACCAGCAGCGCCGCCCCCCTGAGCATGTCGTCACCCAACTGCAACACACAATCATAACTGCAGTTAATAACCAGAAACCTGGAGTTAAAGTGTTTGATGTGTATTTGTGTGTGTGTGTGTGTGCGTGTGTGCGTGTGTGTGTGTGTGGTTACCATTGTGTGCA
>JAFBJQ010000142.1:493079-522641 GCA_016785345.1 Trinectes maculatus
GGATCAAAGTACGTGATCCAGGGATATGGATATGGATCATGGTACACCACCACCACCAACCCTCCCACGAGCACGTCGCCTTTGACGACGGGTTAGTACATTCACCATCTACAAATCAAACAGACGGACAGTCAAAAACATGAAATCACAATAACAATATTAAAAACTATAATGTTAGTTCAGTCAGTGCTTATGTTGACAGCAAGAGATTGTTTGTGTTGTTGCATGCCTTTGTGTTTGTGCCTTGAAGAATGGGCACGTGAACTCCTGTCACTCCTGTTCAACCACAAAATAATCCGTCATTGTTTGGCTGTTTTTTTTTTTTCACTTTTCAAACTCGAAAGAAATGTTTGATCGACTGAAACTCCTTGTGGCAGAAGATTACACATTGTGCATTGAATTGTGTTTTTAAAGTTTAACGCTCCCTCATTTGATCCCACAGGGTGGTCTGTGTGTCTGCGTTACATCACCGACAACATATATCCAAATATCTTCACACTTTACTCATCGGGCGGGAACACTATGACTCTGGGTTATGACTCCATGTTTTGGCTGCGCTGTGACTCAAACCCTTTCCAGCGCCTGACACTGAGGCCTGTCATTAATTTCTTTCCGAATGTGACACCGGACATATGGACCCGTGTCTGCCTCACTGTGGACTATGGGAAGAACGTGGTCCAGTTGTTCAATGGCTCATATATGACTATCAGAAAATTGCTGCCATCTTCACAGATGGTACAGTACAACTTTAAAATAATAATTTCATTTATTAATTTTAAATTATGTTTGAAAAAGTATATAGGCCAGCAAACACTAGGAGGAACAATCACCTTTAATCACTGTCTCTAATATGAATTATCTCCTGTATGTGTGTGTGTGTGTGTGTTCAGTGTTTGGTGAGAGGACAGCCTAGTATTGCATTTTCAGGTTTTAATGGTCAGGTGACCGACGTCCAGATGTGGGATTACCCTCTAAAATACAGAGAAGTCTTCAACTACATGAGCAACAGTGTCTATAGGTACGACACAGTGTGTATGCCTGTGTGTGTGTGTGTGGTGTGTGGTGTGTGTGTGTGTGTGTCTCTGTCTGGTCCTTATTACTTTATTGAAACCAATCCACGAACACTGTGCACGGTGTATCTGCAGATTAAACTTTAATAACATTGCGTATATGGGGTTTTCAACATGTGATGATCTAATTTTTTTGTAAACTGTTACTTTGGAGGTTTGGACTGATAACTGAATCAAATCAGACCTAAACGACAAATTGATTTGTTTTTGAAAAATGAATTTTGTTTGTGTGTTCAGGCTGTACCGCGGCTCTGTCCTCACCTGGTCTGATATCAGCTACGCTCTCAATGGAAATGCGCTCGTGGAGGACGTCTATGAGATTCAGGCACAACAGCCTAAGAGCAGCAGGGGGAGAGGGCGTCGCCTGAAGACCAACAGAAGGGCTCAGATGTTGGGTAGAAACAAGCTGTAATGAAAGATACAGGGGCACATGTTATTTCACCCCTCAACAATCAATAATTAATCCAATGAATAACATTCCTGATCTTTCTGGTTGCTTGTTGATTGTGTTGCTGTGCAAGTGTCACTTCATAAATCCCAGCTGTCTTGTCTTTAATTAATTATAGATGAATCCATGGTAAGAATTAAATACTAAAATGGCTACAGTATATGCAAAAACAGAAAAAATATTTGCTACTGTAACTGAAATTATTATCAGTACAACTATGTGTTGCCTTATTGTGAAAACCTTTTCTGAATACAGAGTACCAATATACAAAAATGTAAACAGTGTGCACATTCAGGTCATGCTTTTCAGAAAACATTTTCAGCCACTGGGGTAAATGAAGTGAAAAATGGTTTCTCAGTGAATATACCAAATACTATAAACCTTTAATCATAATGGCAAAAAATACTTTTCTGATCACTGTTCCTATAATAAACAAATTCACAGCAAACATGAGTTTGCAGCTTATTTTTGTCTTTTAATTTTTTTGTCTTATTTTGTCTTTACATAGTTATTAACAAAAGAGCCCATGTAATATTTAAGTCATCATATTTACAGATGGCCTTTAATTCAACATGGCAGTCAGGTGCACAGCTGCCCCTAATGTCTGTTGCATATCCAAATCTACACAAATTTTATTGCAGTGCAACATCTGGTTCATCTCAATGCGCAAATATTATCTCCTGGCTCTCTATATAGCCAGAAATTCAGTCTTTGCATGTTTAACCACAGTTATAAACAATAAATATTTTTTTGTTTTATAGATTACACACAATCATCATCTTATGTATCCATAGAAAATATTTACGAGAATACATTAAAAATGTTTTAATGTCATAAAATAACCACCAGGTTGAACTGTTGTCAGCTGTTAATACCACATCATCAAATTGGCCAAAAAAAAATTCCAATTTTTTAAAAACAATTACAGTGGAATTTCCAGAACCTGAAATGCAACACAAAAATACACTCTGACTTTACTGCTTCAGCAGCCATTTAAAAAATTTGGTCAGAAATTAAAAGTAAATAAAATTCATAATATACTTCAAAACTAAAAATGTAATGTAATAAAAAATAAGATGTTAGCTTTATTCTTTGTAACATAATTTAGATTACAAAGGCTGGCAGGTAACATTTAACCAAATAATCAAAATGGCTGCTATATTTATATGTATGTATATGTACTGAGTCTATATTAAAACCAGTTTCAAAAATACACTGTAGTGACACTAACTGTCCACCATCACCTTAAGAAAGTAAATATTACAATAATGTCATTAGTTTCCACTGATGGTTACGTTATCCACTGTGGTCCTTCAGACCATCAGAGTGCATTGGTGTAGTGGTTATGGCTCCAGATAAAAAAAAAATGTTCCTGTGTCAATGCAGCAAATATACTGTATGCAGCTGTTATTAGGCTATGGTTAACTTGTAACGTTTTATTTTTATCCAAGATATTTTCTGTAACGGTGGATCAAATGATGGCACCTAACAGTCTTGTCAGAAATGATGTTGAAGATGAAGAACAGCTAACCTTGCTAGGAAGCCATGGTTACACCACAGAATATGAATTTGATCCACACACTAATAAATGAATCAGAGGCATGGATGGCACAACAAGACCTCCAACTGTTCAATTTCCTTTTGTTATTGTTATCTATACATATACATACGACTTAAAGGAACATAAAGTTTGTTCCTTGTTGCTGGTTAGTTAGACCTCGGTTCATTCACTTTGAATAAATCTGGGGTTTTGCTTTATTTGCTATGTCCAATTGGTGCCTGACAACACCAGAGCTTGTGATGTCTATTATTGTCACATTTTCAGTCTCCTGATTTTTGGCACAGACACCAATAAATGTGGATCAAAACTCTTATTAATTAAAACCAGTAACTGACAAATGTTGTCAATTTTAGAAGAAGGGGAAAGAAATATTTAAGGTCAGTGAGAAGAAATACTGAAAGTATACATTCTCAGTGTCTGTTAGCAAATAAGCCAAAAAATCCCCCCAAAAAACTCCCAGTAAAGGTAAATTAACATAGAATGAAGAAATTCTTATTCATATCTCTATTTAGCAGGACATCTGATGTAATAGCAAAATAATTATAGTACAGACACATATCAGGGCCACAATTTCACTATATACCATTATGTATAAAACTCTTAATTCTCTACAGAGTGGTATATGCAACAAACGGCCCATCATAAAAAAATCATTTGCTAAAATAAGTTGTTATCGTTTAACAAATATAAAATTTCAAGGCTGCCCAACAACCAGATGTCACAGGTTTTTCCAACCAGCACATATTTTTGTTAGTTTTCTTTACAGTGTCTAGTTGACAAAAAAAAGCAAAATTAAAACACTGATAAAACATGACTTAAAGGAGATGACCCCAAAAATACCCCACAAAATAACAAAATCAATGTTCATTTTCCAATATTTTGAAATGCATACATGTGCAGATGTTTGTAAGAACGAACTACACTTACAAAAAATATGTCAAAAAGTCATTCACCCTCCAAAAATACAAATTTCATAATAAATTAAATGAGCTGTACACTGTTATTGCTATCTCTTGACATTGTTTTGTTATTGTTAGCAGTGTTATGGATCTTTAAAAAGTAAGGTAGGCCAGTGTAAGGTACATTTTGAGTTACTTAGTGTTTTTGTTGGTCTTTTTATGTTCAAACCGTAATATGGAAGTGGGACTAAGACTACTTTTCTTAATAATCTTAATTTTGTCTTAGACAATTAATATTCATCATGAGTAACAAAAAGCCAAAATTTCATAGTATTTAATAATGGCCACAGAGATTTTTATGTATGTAACGTACTTATCATCTCATAATTTATATACTAATTTGTATTTACCAGAATTATCTTTTGCATTTTTTTTAAACTTGTTATCCATCAATCCTTTACTCATTAGCAGAGATGGACCTCCATTTTACACTGAAGCATGCTGAAGACTACTCTCAACGCACAGGGGTCAGGTAAAAAAAAAGATTTTCAATCAGTAGTGACAAAATTATTGGATTCAGTCTTGAGAATTAAAATATAATGAAAGCCTACATCATTAACAACATTGAATATTTCCTCAGGCTGTTTTAACCCGGACACAGGTACATGATTTGCCCATAAGCATTCAAGATGAGAGACGTTTATAGCATTGACAGATGCTGGTGCTTAATGCTGGGTGTTTTAAGGATGTTTTCGTAAAAATTCATCATAAAGCACTGCTTGGCTCTGCTCGGTTCAGTTCATTTGCATAAGTGTCAATCTGTGTGTGTGTAAGAGAAGGGCACACTGGTCCACGTCAGCGATGAAGTGCACTTTTAAAAAAACATCATTTAGAAGTGGATGAAACAAAGTTCTGCCTGCAGCACTTCATCCTCTAGTTTTTAAAAAAAAAAGTAAAATTAAATACACCATAAGGTAAAAACACTGTAGGTCAAAGGTCATGTGGGGTCCTTTTCCTGCTTTTACCTTCACTGAGAAATCCTGTGCAGGCTCAGATGAACTTTTGTTAATGAGTCATGTGCTAAAAATCAGACAAGAAATATACCAAGTGCACATTTCTTCACTTAATAATGTCTCAAACATCCTCAATATCACGTGATCACTGGGACATATTCGCTGCATGTTTGGTCCAAAGATCCACTGCTATAGTGGATCTATAGCAGTTAGGGGGTGGAAAAGTTGGGGGTATATTTTGGGAAAACAAAAGCCCAAGCTTAATATGAACTGGGGCCCAATCAAAGTACACTGGGGCCCCTCCACCTGGAAACCTACTGGGAGAATATCTGCTATCCCCACACTTCACAACAAGCTCAAACTTGGGTTAGCTGCAGACCATGTGGTCAAAGGTCAGGGAGTGGAGGGCTTGTGGAGGATGCCCTGAAGGTCCTCCGGTAAGGCCAGGATAACAGCCTCGATGTGAGCCCTTAGTTTGACCAGGGTCCCTGGGCACACTGGGAGTTGCTCCTTCTCTGCCTGACTCTGCAGCAAAGTGTCATAAGCAAGAACATTTTTATTATTATTAGCACTTAAACAGAGTTTAGACAGGGTTTCTACATGATGGACTGAGTAGCTGTTTTACCATGATACTGACCTGACAAATTTTTCCCACAGCATAGCACATTTTTAGTTTTTACCAGCAGGATTTACCTCATAATGATTGAATTCCTGTTGTATGCATTTATGATTTATGTTAATAAACTGAAGACTTTTGGCATTTGCAGTTGATATACACGTAATAACAGCTCATTGTGGCTCAGAGACTCCCAGATCGTTAATTTTGTAATAAAACTAGTAGTAGTCGTGATTTGGATGACAGAAGAATTAATAGTAATATTAAACACTAACACTAGCATGAGCAGTTCTAACTGTTTGCAGTACTGATGCTAATGAGTTTATACTGACCAGTTTCTCCTTCAGCTTCAGAACAAGATCAACTGCCTCCACTTCCGTGTGCTTCTGGATTCTCTGCTGCAGGTCCTGCAGACCAATAAAAACATCTTAATCTCTCTTGGTGTATTCAACTTAATAGCTTGGATTAAAACTAATGCTCAATTGTTGGTAAAGTTAGTGTGTTACATTTATACAGTTACTTTCACAGATTCTGATCTTTATCTTGATTCCCACTGCCCCTGCCTTCCTCCCTCACCTCCTCACACAGCGCCTCAAGGTGCAGAGCCTCCAGTTTCTGAGTCATCTCTCTCCTCCTGCTGCGGAACCAGCCGTCAAAGTTGGGAGACTTGAGGAAATGCCTTTAGATGCAGGGAAAAACACACAATTGTCAGGATAAAGGTGCTTTTCAACTTAGATAATTCCAGAACAGATGACCTCTCCTCTGCTTTGTCTCCGTTTCCTCCTGTGTTCATCAATGATAACTCTTTTTTAACACTCCCAAACAATTTTAAAATTAAAAACTTGTCAGGAAAACAAACTTTTCATGATGTAAATGGGAATGATCTGTCATAAAGGGCTCTCTTAAATACGATCCAGATTCAAATTGAAGCCATGGTCTCTGAAATTGCGCAGATAGTTTTATTTCAAAGAACGCAAATCTTTTAGTGTATGCGTGGGTGTGTGCATGTACCTGTAGAGTCCTATCCAATCTCCTTTCAGTCGAGATGTGAGCTGAGGTCCAGCTTTCTCCAGTGTCTTCATGAAGTCCTGTTGGATGAAGGGTCGGAGCTGAGGAGGACTTTTCCACGGACTGATGGACTTCTGGAGAGGCATCAGACTGGCCACATACCGCTCCTGTAACACACACAGACACACACAGAAAAACAGACAGACATGCTTTGCTTATAAACATAAGAAAACATCTGAGCTGTGATGACTATGTCAAAATGAATCATCTTATTCAAGTGTTAATTGTTGTTACAAGAGGAATTATGAAGCTCTGTGTCAGTTCTAAGAAGTAGCGTCGAAGGATTGCATTTTGCGCTGCTGAGGGTCTCTTTTGATGAACGCCCTGAAAATAAAAACAAATCAACATTTTCACACCGGTTCTAGAATCAAATAAGTCATTGTATCAGTGTATATTTCAACTGATGAATAACATTCTCTAACCTTCTGAAGCTGTTTGATGATTTCTTCATCTTTGTTGAGATATGGCTTGTATGCAGTGTACACCCCTGTACACACAAGACAACAGTTCATCATCTTGTTGTATGAGGTGATTAACATGTAAAAATGCACATGTTACACAATATATCCAAATATGAAGGTGATGTATTTACCAGGTTTAGAGTCTAGAGTTTTGAGGTTTTTCAGTTTCTTAACTTTCATCTGTTTGGCCATCTCACCTGAAAAGAGACGGAGAGATGGAGAGCAAAAGAATGTCCAACATGTTACTCGACATCTGGCAGCATGAGTTAACAGATTACCGAACATCTGAAAACGTTGTGACCTGCTATGTCATCTACCTGCTTGCTTCATGTCACCGATGCGGATGATGTGAGGCCAGTGCTGCAGAGTTTTAGCAAAAAAAGGATTGGTCACTCCTAGAATGACTGATGGTCTGTAGGGAGAGAATAAAGAGACACATCACTAATGACTCCACAATCATTCATTTAGGCAAACACACAAATATGGCAAACTAATTAATTGTGTGTCCATTGTGTGCTTCATGTTGACTCACGGAGCCTGTGTTCTGGTGGTGTATTCCTTAAATTCACTGTCATGGATCGTAAAGTACGGTCTGAAGTCACTGCAGTAACGCAGAGGAGAGATACAGCTGCAGGTACAGAAAGAGAACGAAAAATGCTTTTAATAGAAATGACAACCAAGAACCCTCCGGAGAAATGTTACATCCTGCACTTGTTACTGCAACGTGTGAAACCTTCGTTTTTAAAAAAGTAAAATAATTTGTGTGTCGAGTACAAAATTCAGTTTACATATACCGGTAGTCAACGAGAAGTACAATTTAACCACATTTTCATGACTCGTCCCCAACTGCCTCCAACTCACCTGACCAGTGCCAGTACAGTATCCGATGACTCTGCTGGTGATGGCGCCATAACGACAAGTGCCTCCCCCAACAGCACCAACTCCCACAGCATCTGGATGTGGAAGAATACTGGGTAGAAACACCTGGAGAGAAATAATAAATATGCAGGAAGAGTTGTGGGTATATAAACGGGACATTTTAATTTCATGCCAAAAACAAATATACTGTAGATGACATTAAGGAGAGGCTTGTCGTAGTAGTAGTCGTAGTCGTAGTAGTAGTAGTAGTAGTAGTAGTAGTAGTAGTAGCAGCAGCAGCAGCAGTACCAACACTGAAAAGCAGGTGGTGACAGACCCACGACAAGCATTTGAACAGTGGAGGCCAACACCATGATCTAGAGGTCTCACCTGAAGAGGTCGACCTCATGGATGGTTGGGAGTACAATGGACACCAAACTATCGGTCTGAAAAACAAAACGCTCCCTTTTAGCTGAAATAACAACTTGTATGAATTAAATTATTATTGTGTGTAATCACCTGAGCAGACTGGACCAACTGTGAGGTTCCGGGTTTGTCATAACAAGTCGGGATACGAACCTGCAGCGGCACACAGATCCAGCATTCATGGTTACAACACTCATAACTAACAAAAAAAAAAGATCCAAAAAAAAGATCAACGATCCCAAACCTGATAAAAGTCTTGTTTTTCCTTGATGACATGGTGTTGTGACTAGACTGCACGCTTCACTGCCACACGCAAAAAAATGTGTTTTTGTGTGTGTGTGTGTGTGTGTGTGTGTACCTTGATGACCACACCCATAATAGGCAGCGTTAGTATTCGCCCTGGATGAGGCGTTGGCCAGCGATCTATGTCATTGCAGGCTGTAAATCAAATAGCAATCGTGATCAGAATATGGGCATGTAACAGACAGACAGATACATACACAGATGGGACAGACAAACAGATGGACAGAGAGACAGGTTGGAATTAAAATTAAACTGACCGGCCTCCAGACAGGGCTCCTGTTTCTCAAAGTATTCTGGAGCCATGATCTTTAATAGTGAGTGGAAGAAGGTCAGATAGGGCAGCTTACTGATTAGGACCAGAGACTGATAGAGAGACATGGACAGAAAAAGAGAGAGAAGTCTATATTAACTAAACAATCACATAGTAGGACACTAGTATTTCTATTAAAACTGTAGTTACTAATCTGAAATACTGTAAGACTGATATGCCACTCATATAGCCACTAAGCCTGCAATGATAATCATTTTCCTGATCAATAACTTCAGTTTCAGTTGTTACTTTAAGGAAAAGTAGATGCTGACTTTTTTTGAAGATGATTAAGGAGAAGACTTGTGACCCTGAAGTCTGACACTGACCTTCTGGAAATATCCTCTCTTCAGAGATTTATCTCGCACCTGACGGAAGTACACATAACCATAGTAATGGCCCTGTTCCCTCTGCAAGACAACAGGCACACACATTAGTTTATCTGTTTATCCACACTAAATGAAAGCTTAAATTAGGGGTAAAGCAAAACATTTTAGCTGGAGGGACAGATTTGTGTATCTCTGTGTTTTTAATCAACCTTCAGACATGGCGGTGCATCTCGGTCTGTGGTTTCCAGGAAGCAGCTGAGAGATGTCTTCCTGTTTGAACACTGACGGAAACGGAAGCAAAACTGGGTGTCGCCAAGGCAACCTGGAAATCAC
The DNA here is from genome assembly GCA_016785345.1 of Trinectes maculatus. Classification (NCBI taxonomy): domain Eukaryota; kingdom Metazoa; phylum Chordata; class Actinopteri; order Pleuronectiformes; family Achiridae; genus Trinectes; species Trinectes maculatus. The sequence goes on from JAFBJQ010000142.1 coordinate 502,772, forward strand.
ATGAAGTGATCAGTACCATTCCAGATCTACACTTAATAAATAATATCAGAAAATATATAATTAAGTTATTAAGTTGTCAAATATAGAGAAGCTGTACAAGGGACAACTTTCTGTGCAGCTGCAGAGAAATTAGAGCAGGAATACCAGCACATCATTACTGGAGGGGCAAGTCTAATTTAAAATATTTACATTTTCGAGGTTAATTATGTGTTGTGTTAAAGTGCTGTAATTTTCTGTTCTAAAAGATGCATAAATAATTGTTGTGTTATCAATTCTGTGCAGGAGCACGTCTTAAAAGCTGAACCAGCAACTCACCTGAGTTGGAGTCAGGAAAAGAAAGGTAGCAGATGCTTGTTTTCTAAAAGAAAGCAGGAACAGGATTAGATGTTTGTTTTTGTCTTCGACTTGTCATCTCAGGCTGATGGGATTAGCCACACACCCCATAATACCACACAGTAGTCAACAAACATGACAAATAATAACATAACAAAATCTATCCAAGTTTTATGGCTCTGAGCTTAGGAGTTCAACATCATGTGATGGTTTTGTTTACAGAACTGATTATTGTGATGAATCCCTTTATTCACAAGTCAGTCAGACTCACCTCTTTCTCTAACAGTTTGGAATGGTGAGGATAGATGACCTGGAAGACAGAGGAACAGTTACCACCAACAAGAGCTTATCAGCCACGGACTGAAATCATTATCAGCATGTTTTCATCGCAGGTTTTTACTAAATATTGTCTTTTTAATCACACTGGATCCTACTACACTCTGTCTCTGATTGTGTTGACAGTCCCCCTACTACTATACGCCATATATAAACCTTTTTTTTGACAGTGAGTATAGACTATATCATAAATTATATTAATTGAATAATGCACTGTAAACATAAGCATTAAATCTGTATAATACCTATGGGAAGATATTGATTAAGATGCGTTCATGTCAGGCACTTAAAGTTCAGACAGATTCTTAGTTCTTATTCAACAGCCTGATCCTTAACTTAATTTCATGATGCTCATTGGACTTGACTTACATTAAACAAAACACTCTTTAGAAAAACAAGATTCAATTGGCAATTTTGCGACGTGCTTGTTATTGAGGTACGGGTGAGGACAACAGGTGTTTGCATGATCTTTGGTGACTCCAATGAGATGTTATACTCCCATATACCTGAAGACCTGAAATGTTTGCCTGAGTAATGAAGCGTAAGGCAAAACACCTTCATGTAAAGTAGTAGTAACTAAATCCACCAACGTACACATACGCGCGCGCACACGCGCTTGGTTTACTCGAAAGTAAAAGTTAAATTATGATGTCGTGTTTGTGGAATGTGCACGTAAACCAACATATGGACACCATATGAGCAAAGAACACATGTGAACCAAACGGAGCTTCACGCAGAGCTTCTGTATGATCCCGTCCAGGAAATAGTCTGGGCCATGGATAACCGCTTGCACATTTTGGCCACGGTGTAGAGGAGTTTTACATGACCCATCTCCTGTCCCCGGTGGCCACTGCTGCCTTACCTCCACCGCCTGTCCAAGCTCCAGGTCGAAGCCGACCACACAGATGCAGTGGAGCCAGGTGGAGAAGCGGTCCCAGGGCAGGAGGAGAGTCTCCCCAGTCTCCTCTTCGCCGGCGGGCCCCGGGGGCAACATTATCTCTTCTGCCGGGGAGATGCTACTAGCGTCCTGGTCGTCAAGATCCTCCGGCTCTTCGACCTGCTCCCCCAGCTCCTCCGGGCCTTGCAGAGCCATGACAACGCCCGACAGAGACACTCAGGCGCTCTGGGTCAACGGTGTTCTAAATAATTCTACAGTTAATCCTAGTAAAAGCCTACACTCAGCCAACAACAGCAGGAACAGGACAAACAGTAGCCACTTAGCTATAACTTAGCATAGTAGCAGGAGCGCACGGACGTCGAGGTAATGAGCGCGCGACGTCATCGCGCAAGGACGAGCTCCCGGAACTAAATGACTGACAAAAAAAAAAGAAAAGAAAAAAAGACTACGCAGAGTACGTTGAAACAATGGTACTACGTGACATGCTAGTAGAGAAGCCATGTCAAGTGTGGCCTCAATGTGGAAGTATCAGAAAATGGAAAATATTAAAGTTAGTTTTACAATGTTTTTTGTTGCTTACTTAATTTACGATTTTATAATTGATCTCGAACCAAGAATTCTTAAAAATGATCCAGCATCTTTTTAGTATAGGTTCAATGAAATGTAATTTGATTTAAACTACTAGTTTACGCCGGTTGTACCTTACAAACTGTAATGTTTACATGGTGACGCCCACTCCCTCAGATTGTGCTTGCGCGCTGATTGGACTGCGGAGGGTACGCACGCGCGACACGAGCGCAAACTCGACGTCAAATCGCTGCCGACCATGGCGGAATGTGGTCGAGCTGACAACAGTACAAGTAGACACACCATGGATAAAAGCATCACTCTTCCGCCCGACGAAATATTCCGCAATTTGGAAAACGCAAAGCGGTTCGCAATAGACATAGGTATCTGTAAATGTGAATGTTTTCTCGGTTCCTTCGGTCACGTTTGCTCTAACGTTGCTAATCTCCGTGTTTATGGAGCAACGGTGCCGCAGTCTGACACTGTGACAACACATGACTTTTAGTGGAAACAAACAAGACGAAGCTAACGTTAGCCCATTGAACCCGGCTATATGTTCATTTGTTCATAACGAGGTCTACTGTGGTTGTTTTCTCTCAAGCGGCGACTGTGTTCAAACATGCTGCCTAACTTTGGCAACTACAGCAGCTAGCTGCTAGCTAGCTTGTGTTAACATCTAGCCGTCCCCGACTTAAACTAGCAGGCTGCCAACTGTTTGTTTAAATCTGGGTCTTAGCGATGATCCGCTTGATCACTTAGCCTTCCACTGTCCAGTGGATTTCTTATGGCACGTTGTCAATGATGATCTGCTTTAACAGGTGGATCTCTAACAAAGCTCGCCTATTACTCAACTGTACAACACAAAGTGGCCAAAGTTCGGTCCTTCGAGCAAAACACAGAGGTAATGATCATTATTATTTGTCATTATTAACTATTAATGTCATGATTATTATATTATTATTATTTATCTGTCATATAATGTTTTTTCTATATCCCACCAAACTCTTTGTACAAACTGTACGGTCAGATAAATGTCAGTAGCTGGACAAAAAGAAATATTCACTGTTTCTCCTCTTCCATGTCATTTGTGTCCCAGGAGGCATCCGGTGACAAGCTGTATGAGATATCGGTGCAGGAGGAGGTCACAGCACGCCTGCACTTTATCAAGTTTGAAAATGCTTACATTGAAACCTGCTTGGACTTTATTAAAGACCATCTGGTCAACACAGAAACCAAAGTTATCAAAGCCACTGGTGGAGGAGCGCACAAGTTCAAGGAACTCATCGAGAGGAAACTTGGACTCAAGTGAGTATACTCACTTACTCTGCAGTAATTTATATAGCTCTTGTTTAGTGACTTATAGTGCTTTACTGGATGTATAAACAAAAACAGAATTGAACGGACATTTCTGATGTTTCCCAGGTGACTATATTTGAATAAAAATGTAAGTGTTAGATCCACACACAATGCAATGTCTTAGCTCTCTAACTGGAAGAAAGAGCAGAATGAACTGATGAGGTAGAAACTTTTGGAGAGCGTATAAGGACTATTATGGAAAAGATCGACTGTTTACAGGCAGTCAGCTTTGGATGTCATTTGTTGTTGAACCACGCATGTAAAAACATAGGCATTTAAATGTTTGATTTGCTTTTTAGCTGAATCGATTTTTGCATTCGCCTTAAAACTGGAGGAAACTAATCAGCCAAATGTTTTGTTTGTCATTAAATTCTGCTTAGAGCAGACTGAACAGTATTCTTGCTTTGGGTTTATTACATTACCATATCTAAGAAAAATTCAACTAGCTGACTCGTGATTGTTTTTCACTGTCAGAGTGGACAAAGAGGACGAGATGACCTGCCTTATCAAGGGTTGTAATTTTGTGCTGAGGAACATTCCCCATGAGGCGTTTGTGTACGCCAAGCATGCTGACTCAGAGTTCCGCTTTCACACGACTCATCCAGACATCTTCCCTTACCTGCTTATAAACATTGGGTCTGGAGTCTCCATAGTTAAGGTAAAATCAATCAGGGTTTTGTGTTTGACTTGGGAAGGGAGGGAGATTTTTTTATGTTTGTTGAATTAACTGAAATTTCATCATTACAAAATCTGGCCATCATATTTCATTAGTTGCGTAAGTTGATAAATATTTATATCGGTGAATGCTTGCATTTCTATTGTAACCTTTTGCCACCTAAAATCTCTAATATATTTAAATTACATTTCCCCCACAAACATCTCTATTGTCTCCTGCACAAAAAGACTACTGTTACTTTTGCATGTGATAGACAGTATTTGCTCTTGCTTCGTGGCTTAAAGCACATGACTTGTGTCTTTATCTGTAGCATATAGCATGTAAAAAGCAAACTTAGCATTTTCCAAACGCTTTGCATCTGACTGCATATTATTACACATAAAACAATGTTTTGTGTGTTTTCTCTGAAACAGGTTGAATCAGAGGACAAATTTGAGCGAATAGGTGGGAGCTCAATAGGTGGAGGGACGTTCTGGGGCCTTGGAGCCTTGCTTACCAAAACAAAGGTATCTTATGTAATATATTAATATAATATTTATTATTAAAGACTTCCTACTACTTCACGGTGCATTATTCCTTGAACCTAATCCATTTTTTCTCCTGTAGAGATTTGACGAGTTGCTACAGTTGGCCTCAAAAGGCCAGCACACAAGTGTTGATATGCTTGTTAAAGATATCTATGGGGGCTCATATGGATCTTTGGGCTTGACTGGAGATCTCATAGCAAGCAGTTTTGGGAAGTCTGCTACTGCTGACCAAGGTGAAGTACCAGTTCAATTTTTGGGTCTGGAATTTGTTCACTTGATATAACAAAAAATATTAAATTGGGCCCAGCTTGCTTCCTGACCCTACTGTATGTCTTTTTGGCAACTGTGACACATTTTTCATTTTATTACAAAATGTGTCAAAATTAACTAATGACCTTTCACCCAGTTTCAGTCACTGAGGCCCTTTCTCAATCCATGTTTATACAACTATTCTGAATTATAGAGTTTTCCAAAGAAGACATGGCCAAGAGCTTACTCCATATGATCAGCAATGACATCGGGCAGCTGGCCTGTCTGTATGCTAAGCTCCACAACCTGTCCAGAGTGTACTTTGGAGGCTTCTTCATTCGGGGCCACCCTGTCACCATGCACACAATCACTTACAGCATCAACTTCTTCACAAAGGCAAGGTCTCTTCCTCTACTTACACACCAACAAACTAAAAATCCCTGCCACATTAAACAATAAAGACACAGTGACGCAGTGAATGGACAAAGGCACAGTGAATGCTGCAAAACAATCAGTGAATTTGACAAGTTGAAGTCATACACACCGTATAAGAACATATCTGTTCATGTGTCTGGTTGTTGCATGAGGCCCAGCTTGTCTTGGTGAGAGTGTCTCTGTACTTCTGCTTAGTCCTCAGCTTTGATTTGTTATCAGCTGAACTTTCACCCACATCCCACATTTTAATGTTATTGCCTCTTTTTGTTTGTGGCTGCAGGGTGAAGTTCAGGCCTTGTTCCTGAGACATGAGGGATATCTGGGAGCCATTGGAGCATTTCTCAAGGGAGCAGAGGAAGATAGTAAGAAACAAATATCTAGTGTAGTTTTCATACATAAGGCAAGTCATGCCTCACGCACGAGGGCTGACTGAAAATGTGTAGTATTACTGGAGGCACATTCTTACATGATATTTTTACTAATGACAGGTATGAATAAAATCCTTGGACTTCAACTTTGAAACCACTGTCCCCCCTATTTCAGTCTATTGACATGAACACATTGAAGTTTCTGCCAAGGCAGAATATAGTAGTCCTGATTTACAAAAGTGCTAGAGGATTAAGACCAATGAGAATAATGAGAAAATATTAAAAACTATTAAATATTAAAACGACATTTGAAACCTGCTAGCTGATGTGTCATCAAATAATTTTGAACACCAGCTTTAAATCAAAATAAAATATACTATAATGTGTATATGCATGTATAAATAAATATAAATGCGTTGTCTTTGGACTCCTTCAGATCCAAACCAGTACAGTTGGGGTGAGAATTATGCTGGAAGCTCAGGCCTAATGAGTGTTTCACCAGAGATGAATCCCATGCAACGTGCCCGTAGTGGAACGGTGAGTCTACAGGGGTGAAATGAAGAGTGATCAGATATGAAGAAGTGTGACTGGGCTTAATGTAGTGCAGTGAGCCGCAACAAAACTCAGGGTTCATTTTATTCCTCCAGTGTTGTCCCATTCATTTTCTCATATTATGTGATCTGAAGTTTCTTTCGCGTTTTTATTTTTTTATAATTTCAGGAGATTTACCACCAACACTGTCCTCCTCGAGTTCACAGGCATCATACAAAAACATTCCCTACATCGTTCTTTCTAAACTGATTATCTTTCTTTTCATTTCCTCCCCACACATTCTTGTGTCTACCAAACCCTGTCCTTCAGTTTTCTGTAAGTACTTGCGTCTGCTTGACTTGTGTGCAGTGGTTTATTAACATATCACTCATGCTTACAGTGCTCTCTGTGCCTGTAAACACTCAGTTTGAGTGAGGCTTTCACTTGATGCGTCCACAAGTGCAGAGAAAAGGCGTTATTTTTAGCTTTGCTGTGGATCCTGCTGCTGCTTTCTTCCTTATTAAATTGTTTATGGTGAAATCATATCATTTTAGAATGGAAAAAGAAAGTGTTTGATTTCCCAAGAGCCTTTAAATGTGTACACTTAGCAGTATTATTTTCTTGATGTGAAACTGAGCATGCGGTCCTCTGTAGAACATTAGGAGCTTTTAACTGCCAAATTGCACTTTAAATTCCTGCTTTGTTTATCATTAGCAAGTTACCAGTAGTGACAACCAAAGTACGATATACTTTTTACTTACTTGCCTCAATAAGAAGCAAAAACACTACCCCTACAGTGTTTCTTAGAAACAGAGAAGTATTGTGTATGAAAGTTTAAATAGAGGGAGCTGGAATAGGTTTTAAAGTTTTAGGACGAGCAGGCAGTCACAGTGATGAGGTAAAGTTTGTGGACAAACCCTCTCTCTGTGTCTTTGTCGTGTCTAGTTTGACATGTTGGAGATGGACCGTCTGGAGAGGCAGCTGGTGAATCTGCCTCTGCTGCAGGACCCTTCCTCTTACATCCCTGACACCATGGACCTTACAGAGGATGCTCTGGCTCGCGAGTACTGGCTCGACTGCTTTGAGGAGGCTCTGGATGGGGTAGGATGGTGGTTGTTGCTGCAGCAGACTATAAAAAACAGTAAATTAAGGTTTGCCTTACAGAAATGCTGCTGAGCTGTTTTTGGAAAAAATAAGAAAAGAAACAAATATTGTATTGTAAATACTGAAATAAATTCCTGTAAGGTTATAAAACAAGTAAACAAAAATGCAAATTGAATGGTTGGCTCCCAGCAACATTTTAACATATCCTGTTGGTGTGTTGGGTAGCTTTATGAATTTTAAACTATCAGGGTACAAGGTTGTTACCCCTGTTTATAGAAATAGGAAGACAAGCAAGACCTAGGCCTACACAAGCTCAGAATAAACATTCGTCATTCACAGGTTGGCATTTTGTACAAAAAGAATATGTTTGATTTTTGAGAAATCCATGAGACTCGCAGGTTGTGAATGTGGCTGACTGCTGATCTTTTATTGTAATATATTTTTTCATCGGGGCAGGTGGTTAAGAGAGCAGTAGCGAGCCAGCCTGACATACCAGAGGCAACCAAGCGAGCTGAGAAGTTCCGTCAGAAATACAGACACAAGCTGCAGACCCTCCGCCACCAGCCATTGTAAGAAATGTCTCTGCTTTTGATTACACAGCCTTTTTAATTACACCTAGTGGTTGCTTTTATTAGACTAAATCTTAACCCCTTTCTCCATTGTCTGCATTAGTTTCATGTCTTCATACCTGCTGTCAAATGCCAAAGTTTGATGTAAATTCTGTTTACTAGCTGGGTTTTTAGGGATGTGTGCAGTGTGTATGTGTGTATCAGCTGTCTGAATTGTGCTTGTGATTTAGCATTTCAAAAGTGATAATTGAAAGTAAACACAGATTTCCACTTTCAACCAGAGGTCACTGATATGGTTTTCACAATGCTGTGTCAATCACCACTGTCAATATAAATAAAAACACAACCATAATAATACAATGAAAAAATACTATGCATCTACTGCCCAAGCCACATTGTGTGTATATGTTTTTCTGGCTAATGTAGAGTACTTCTTTTCTCACCTAGTGCTTATGGATCCCTCACTGTCAGAAGTCTTTTAGACACGAGGGAACACTGTTTAAACGAGTTCAACTTTCCTGACCCCTACTCTAAGGTCTGAGTGAAATCTATCAACCTATTTGTTTTCTATGTGTGTTCTTTTTTCCTGTGTCTCGTTTGGTAGTTGATCCATCCATCGACCCGCCATGTCATGTTTTCAGTCATTCTTTTGGTGTTCCCACATGTAGGTCTTACAGTCCCAAGGGTCTTGAACATATGTTGAAGTTATTTCAGCGTAGTCACTTTTAAACCTTTTGTTTGCAACTCGATAACCAGCCTTTTATTTCATGCGAGCTGGAATTTGTATCATACTTGTTTTGTGTTGCAGATTAAACAGAGAGAGAATGATATGGCTCTCAAGTACTACCGCAAGGTAGTGAACTCCCTGGAAGAGTTGAGCTGGGAGCAGAGACAGTTTGCCCTGGTACGGGGCGTCCTGGCTGGGAATGTCTTCGACTGGGGAGCCAAGGCTGTGTCAGAGTGAGTGTCCTTTAATACCCAGTGAGCAGCCTAGTTGATGAGTTCCTCTCTTCTGCTTTATTGTGGGTAGTGGAAGAGTGACTGTGGTTACATGTGGGAGTTATCTTTACTGCTCTGGTTATGTGTTTTGGCAAAGTTATGTTGTTTTGATGAGCTGAACTACCAGTTAGGTTAGGTGCAGGGACATACGGATAAAGATAAGCAGACAGAACTGATCTATACTTGCAGACCTGGTTTGCTGGGACTGGAAAAACCAACATTCAAATTACAGTCTCAAATTAAGGAAAGTCAAGTTTCTTTCTACACACATACCTGCCTTGTGATAGTACTAATCATATTTTGCATATATTGTCATGTCTGCCCTGCAGCGTCCTGGAATCTGAGCCAGAGTTTGGGTTTGAGGAGGCTAAACGACAGTTGGAAGGTATTCATGTACCTCCTTCTCCTTATCCTGTCCACTCATAAGGGAACTCAAGCACAATTGTATGGCCCTGTGTGGATATCAGATGTTTTTATTATAAGTGTAAATGTTCTGTCAGATTTGAGTGAGATGAAAATGTAAAAACCTTTGTGGTTTTCTGGATCGATGTGCCTTATACTCACCCTATAATATCGGCTTATAAGTAATCAGACTTGTTTCTGTGCTTTCATATACAGTGAAACCTCGACTTCCGAACGCCTATACTCACAAACTTTTCGAGATACGAACCGGAGGCTCAAGATTTTTTTGCCTCCTCTTACGAACCAAATTCGACTTCCGAACCCGAGCCCAGAAAAATTAAAAAAATTTCCCCAGCCACCGCCATTACGTGTGACCCGTGAGCGAGTCTCTCAGAGCATGTCAGGTTATAAATAATACATAATTATAAAAGTAAAAATGTAAGAAAAAAGTAGAGTAGCAAAGTGCAGTGTAGCGAACGTAGAAATTAAGCATATGGTACGTGATTCTCCCACCGGCCTCCCACCTCCCACCTCCCGTCTCTCAAGCGCCTACTCCTATAGCAAGTCGTCACGTCTTTCAAGGTAAAGCACTTAAACGTTTTTGTTAAGTGATTTTTTAATTCTTATCTATTGTTAGGGTTTTCTGTGTGTGTACTTTGTTACTGATTTTACACTGTTTTAAACAGAGTAATAGGGCAAAAGGGGCGACTTTAGTGATAGTTTGGCACACATTATTTGCTTTTACATTAATTCTTATGGGAAAAATCGCTTCGACTTACGAACTTTTTGACCTACGAACCCGATCACGGAACGAATTAAGTTCGTAAGTCGAGGCACCACTGTATTGTCATAATGTCCTTTCAACAGAGATAATGGTTGGTGCTCTCTCTGATTATTTTTCCTTCATGTCTTCCCTCCTAGAGCGACCATGGCTTGTAGATTCCTATGACCAGTGGTTGGAAAGAATGAAGGTCAGAGTCTTTCTCCGTTTTTTATTATCAGGAACACGTAACAATACCATGAACACACACACATAACTCAGGTTAAGTACCAGGCACTACCATGTTTTCATTTAGCACAAAGATATAAAGATGTCTGCAACTTTTTCTTAGTAATATTCTGTATACTTAGTGTTTCTATGTTGTGGTTTTCTCTTGCAGGGCCCCCCTCATAAGTGTGCCTTGTTTTTCGTAGATAATAGTGGAGTAGACATCATTCTAGGGGTGATGCCTTTTGTCCGAGAGCTTCTCTCTCGAGGAACAGAGGTGAGGAACCACACCAACATCAGATGTTCAGTTTGACCAAATGTTTGCTTCAACCCTGCTATCCATCTAACTTCAGGTTGTGCTGGCCAGCAACTCTGGTCCGGCTTTGAATGATGTAACAAATGGCGAACTACAAATAGTGACTGAAAAAATCGCTGCAATGGATCCAGTGATGAAGTGAGTACCGGTGAAGGTTTTAAATTAACTATAAATCAAGCAACTGAAACAGTAATTGATGATCAATGTTTTTGCCAACCAGTCCTTGATTGCACATGGTACCATTTTAAAATATTATTTACCATGTCTAGTCCTGTTGCCTAAATGTCTTAAGTGACCTGTGACCTGTTGTTCTAGGGCTGGTCTGAGGGAGGAGAGGCTCACATTGGTTCAGAGTGGTTCCAGTTCTCCTTGTCTTGATCTGAGGTTGGTATCTGAGTTTAACATTTAGTATTTAGCATTATCGCTACTCTTCACTAATATGACATTTACAAGACAGTTGAGCACGTATAGGGTTGCCATATATAAACATAAATTTGACAAAATCATTGTCAAAAAATAAGCCTGAAGCAAACCAGGATACAAATTAATGTAAAACATTACATTGTTTTTATTTTTGAGGATTTCAAAATTTCTACGCAAAGCCAAAAGCCTGATAGATTGTGTACTATGCTCATTATGGCAACGGAGTGTGTATTTTACTTTATCTTACCTCTATAATTCCCCAGCCGTCTGGACAAAGCGCTGGCAATGACTGTGCGAGAGCGGCAGATTGACCTTGTGATTATCGAGGGCATGGGCCGAGCCATTCACACCAACTATTACGCCATGTTGAGCTGCGAGAGCCTCAAGATGGCGGTCATCAAGAACTCGTGGCTGGCCGACCGGCTGGGAGGGAAGCTGTTCAGCGTGGTCTTCAAGTACGAGGTCCCGACTGGAAGACCCATCGAGGAAACTGTAGTTGCGATGCCGTCGTGAGCGAGACTGTGCTCACGTGTGGCCGGGACAGAACACAGAAGGGATTGGCTCTGAATGTAATGAAGACGATTGTATACTGCCACTGAGTGAATGATTGTAAAGCTGATTGCAGGTTTAGCAGGTTTTAAAGGTGATAATTTACAGGGAGGTTTTCCATCTTATTTTTAAACATTATTGATTTTAGTGCAGGTTTCATAAAGAGAAATATCATTGCTTTCTCGCAGGGTTCTACACATTATTCTTTACGGTCGTTTAGTTTGTTGCCGTTATCGTTCAGCACCTGGAGTATGGCATGTGAACTGGTTTCCGTAAACTAAGACAGATGAGATCAGCTTGTAGGAGAATTTAGCGTCAGGAATAGACAAAGAAAGAAAAATTTGCATCAGTCAGTAACTTGCTGCCAACGCACAACGCTGTGCACCCATTCGAACAAATGAAATTCTGTGTTGTGTGTGTGTGTGTGTTCTGTGTGCTGCAGAGAGAGAGAGAAAGAGAGAACGCCGCAGGAGTAATCACAGCTTTTAGCGGTAACACATTTTACATAGAGTGTAATTAATGTGCCTTGAGTTTGATGCGATAAAAGCATCATTTGCTCAGACTGCTTGTAAAGCCCCACTGAAGTGTACAACACTTCACACATATCTGCGTTTGCTTTCCCGGCAGTCTCACACCTTAGACATGGAAGAACCCATGGAGTCCAGTGTTTTCCACAACTGCCAGTACGATAAAGAAATGAATCATTGTCACTTGTGTAGCGGTTTAAGTGGCATCAGGGAAAATGTTTCATCAGTGGGAGATGCTGCACTTTATCACACTTAGAGGCTGAAGAAATTCTGGTCGCGTCCCTCCATAAGGTGGCAGTATTCTACTGTATTGTATGTTTTTAAAATCACTCAAATCTTTCCCAGGGTGCTTGTTGTCAATATTAGCACTGTGTATTTCAGGTTCAGTATTGTAACTGTCTCAGATCAAAGCATCACATGGATGTTGTTATGTGTCCCTGGCATCAGTCTTTGCTACCACTGGAATTAACATGCACAAGTACACACACAAACCATCCCAAAAATCAAAAAAGCAACTGTTTGAAGGCAATAATACTGCAGCACCTAGTTGTAACAAACACAAAACACTGCGCAGTTGTGAAGTGGCTGAATATTCCGGTGACTTTCTCATAATTATCTGAAATTCAGGCAGGACAAGATTTGAAAACTGTGCAAATATTGTCTAGAGGAACAGTTGTTTGACATATAGAGCCACACTGCAATATTGTACTTTATTTGTACATACATGTAATATACAAGTCTGTGTGTATATATACATATATAAATATATATATATACCTGTGTATATTTAATCCATTTGCATCACTTCACTTGCACACACCAAGCACAATTTTGTGTAATATTCTCCTGACAATCAATTTTAAATAAACAGTCAAAAACAATAAATGTTTTTTTTTTAATTCTTTTTGTGTGTACATGTGAACAGATGTGTTCATTTCAGGTTTTGTGTGCAGGCTGTGTGAGGATGAGGGAAAGCGGCGGAAAGAGAGTGGCTCTGCATTAAATAGAAATAAAATGCCATAAAGAACCTGCCCTCGGCTGTGTAAAAGCTCAACACGCTGGTATGTCGTGTTTGATGCCTGCTGGGGAGCTGCACGCTCATAACACAGGCAGAGACCTAGCAGGGGGTCGCCCTGCTAGGTCTCCCCTCACTCGCCAGTTCTGCAACACGCCCTCGAGTATTTAGTGACATCTACATACAGGACCTGCTTCGTTGTGTTGAAGCTACAGTTATCAAAGTGGAGGTGAATGTTTCCGGTGTTATTCCACAAACGGATGGATAATGAGCCTCCTTGGGAAGGACGTTTTTGGCACTGATGCTGCACCATTGGCTCAAAAACTGCACCAAAACATAAGGATTTAGACACAGATGTGGAGAATGAGTCCACATTGAATCTTCTGCACACACACACACACACACACAGTTTGATTACGGACATGAAAAAAAAAACCCCGGACCTCCAGGTCTGTTGCTTTTTCAGTCAGACATGTAACTCAACAGTTACTTCAAACAGATCAGAATCAGGCTCTGGGGCACAAGCGGTCAGGGGTCTTCTCCTCTCCGTGGTTAGGATTCAGCCTGAGTGTTAATCCATGGTGGGTACATGAAACATAGTTTCAGATACACAAATACACAACAGTATTTCTTTGGCTCACAGAATGAATAGTGGAAATATAAAGTTGTACTTAAAATAGCCAGTTTTTCTGACAGTGCCACGACTTCTGTTTCATACATTCGTGCTCCTTTTTTAAAAAACAAAACAAAAAACAAAACAGTCTGGATGAACTGAGGATGTGGTGGTTGCACAGTTCCTGTTTCTGTAGTCTTTGTTTTCATGATATCATTTTCTGATTATAGACAAGGCGCAGAACACTCTGATACCAACAGAGCCCTGAGAAAACACTGGCACAGAATGCAAATGTTTGCATAACGCTTTTCACTGTTACAGTAAACAGCAATTTTTAAAAGATGTGTTTTTTTCCCCCCCTGAGCTTTAAATTCCATAAACATAATATTAATGTGACCTGCAACTTACAACCTGGCAATTAGTGTATCAACATCTGGACTGACCAAAGATGTATATTCCAAACACTTATCGATTTATGGGATTGAAATTATGTTGTTCTGTCTTAGGTGGTACTTTATTGTCATGTAGTGTACAGTGTATTTTTATATACACACACAACAGTTTTTCCACGTATCCCCTGACAACAGCAGGAATCACCTTGGTTGAAAAAGAATAGATGTAGTGTAACAAACGTCTGCATTTCAAGTGGAGAAATCTGCAGCTGCTGTTCTGCGGGAATCCAGAGACTCCAGATCTGTGGGAATAGATTTAGGAAGATCAAAAAAAATAGAAAGTCTTCGGTCACACAGAAACTACAGGGGTCCCGTTCAAGTGCCATCATGAACTCCGCCGAGCTGCGGATATATGATCTCGCTCAAATCTTCTTGACACAGCCTGTAAACATGGAGCAATATGTGGAAATCCCGACATGAGACGGAATAATACTGACTGATTACAGACTGAAAGATCTCCTTAGCAGCTTTTCCTCTAAACATAAATGAATCGAGACAAATGCCTTCATATGTATGGAAAAAAAAACCCTCAGAGTGGATGGTTTGCACAAAAGTTGTAAATCCTCTTAGGGACTCACAAGTGTAACCTTCACTAAATAAGAGCTAAGAACACAAACATATTTCTGACGGCCTTTGGAATTTTCGCCTGTTATCTTCCTTCAGCAGACTCAGGTCCCTCTGTGTTCCACTCGCCTAAGTGGCTTGTCAGCATTGTTTGTGTTCAGACCAAATGAATATAAAGCTTGTTCGTCGGCTTCAATCAGGCTAACAAACACACACACACACACACACACACACACACACACAAAAAAACCCCAAATAACAGATTTAGATCCTCTAAACGCCAATTCCCTGAAGTGATTTATTCACAGCCCATCTCCATATTCCACAGCATTAAATCTGTTGACACACAACAGGCTGGTGGTGTGGGTTCAGAATGAACCGGTGTTTATGCTCTGCAGTCAGCTGACTTTGTCAGACTGATAGAGAGCAGGCCTTGGAAAAGCACATTAACAGGGTTTCACTGCAGTGGGTATCCATCAAACTAAAAGCAAACTCAATACACATTATTCCTGAAGGCAGCTTCCCCGGGCTGTTGACTCAGAGGCGGAATGTTCTGCCTCTTTGTTTTTGCATAAAGAATCACATTTATGATGTTTGTTCTGTGGGTTGAGGATAGGATGCATTGTTTTGTTTTTTTGGTTTTTTTCCCCCTGAAAACTGTGAGGTTTGTGGAATGTGGGGAAAAAAATGGATTCCCAAGTGGAAATACGCTCTCTCACGGTGGAACAGACCAATATGCTGTTGACATAAAGTTTTAAAGATTTGTCTCAAGTGTAAATAATGATAATAATAATAATAATAATAATTGTAATAATAATAATAATAATAATAATAATAATAATAATAATAATAATAATAATAATAATAATAATAATAATAATAATAATAATAATGTTGTAGAAAAAAACATTACGTCATCAAGTAGGAACTGGATGCTGATTGAACCCACGCATCTGATTGGCCACGCCCACGTCTCACCTGCTGGGACTGCCGGGCCCTGACGCGGACGCGCGCTCGGGTGCGCGCACACGGAGCCGGGGACTCTCCACCCCATAAGAGGCAGGAGAGAGTCCGGATGCGCGGCACGTCGAGCGGACTGGAGAGGTGCTGCCTCCTCGCTGTGTGTCGGTGCTCCCCCGTCATCCAACCGTGAACAGCATCCAACAGCGACAGCAAGCAGCGCGAGGTAAGATGCGCTGATTGTATCATTGTATCATTGTCACTCTCACACACAGTGGTTTGTTTGTGTGTGGAACAAATAGACTCTGGTTTTGTGTTGTTTCCTTCACGCTGATTGGACTTTATGTTGATTCTTCTTTACATACGTTGTTTATATTATTGTGCGTTGTCTCCAGCTGCGCTCCCGTCATCCATCACAGTCTTTATCGGAGTCTCGTGAGCGATCAATAGGGGGACGCAGCCCCCCCCTGACCACCTGACGACCGCGGGTCCCATCTGTGCGTAAAAGCGCAGCGCCGGTGATGGAACACGAGTTAAAACACACTTTAACTGGAGCTGATGTTCCTGCTCAGGTTCACTGATTTTTGTAACAGCTGTTTAATTAACGCGTCACACACAGACGCGCGCGCGCACACACACACACACACGCGGCTGAGATTTAAACCAATTATCACTTATTGGGTAGATCAGGGAATGACTGCAGCCAGTGTCTTTACTTGACAGCTCATTGTTGCTGACTGCAAACCAGTGTGAAACTCAGTGTGTGTGTGTGTGTGTGTGTGTGTGTGTGTTTGAGAGAGAGAGAGAGAGAGAGACAGGGAGAGGTTGTGGTTGTGAGTCTCGATGTGACATGGTGTGATATTAAAAGTGAGACGTGCTGCACAGGAGTGGTGTTCAGGTTTGATTAACTGCAGGTCAGCAGGGAAGCGTTAAGGTGATCGGGTGCACAGACCCCCGCAGTGAGTGGACCTGGGGCCACAACGGACCCCCAGCCCACTGATGAGTCAGCGATATGAAAAATAAGAAAGCGAAAACCTCATGACGCACATCAAACATCAAACTCTTCAGGATGGGTCTGCAGACAGTGTGTGACAGAGCCACACTTGTGTTACCTTCCATCATTACACAGACAAATCACTTTATTTATTTCCTTTGTGCGTGTCTCTGATGCTCAGCCAGAAGGCGGCGCCGCTCATCGTCCACCCGCTCTCCCCTGGACACGCTGTGAAACTTTGCCTTGAACGCCGCTGCCAAGCATGGCTGAGTCTGAGTCTGGGGGGGTGGGGGGGTTGGGTGGGGAGGGTTTGGGTTCATACAACATGTCTGCATGCTTCACTGGATCATCTCTAAACAGGAGCGTTGGCCGCTGATTGGTCAAAGTGCTCCCATGCAGAACATCCGGGTACAGGAGCAGGTGGCCAGACTTCACTGCTTACACCAAAACGAAGACGACAACAATGTTGTGTTGTTGTGTTGTTGCGTTGTTCCTCATCTGCCAGCAAATGAAAGATGCCACTGACACTTTGTTCTAATTAAGACGGGATAAATCCTCCTTCTGCCCCCCCCCACCCCTTCTCTCTATCTACCACTTTGATTTCAGTTTCTCTCTCTCTCTCTGCATTCCATCTTATTCCCTTTCTTCTCTCTCAGTCCCCCCCCCCCCGCCCTTTTGTCTCCTTCATTCCCGCTCCTCTCTGCGGGACGCCCCTCTCTGTGCTTCTGCTGCCGTTTGTGTCTCACACCATTTTTGGATCGTGCCTCCATGTGGGTGTCTGCTGGAGGTTTCCCTGCTGTGAGTGCGGATTTGTGTGTAAGCACTGATTGTGTGTGTGTGTGTGTGTGTGTGTGTGTGTGTGTCACCCTGTGTGGCTTCCAGGGGCCTTTACCGTCCAGCACCTATCGGTCAGTGTGTGGAACTCACCCACATTGTTTGCGGGGGATTTCTGAGCGGCAAAGCACTTTTTTATAATGCCGAGGTCAGCGCTATTGGCCTTTGGAGGAAATTAAGTTTAATGGCGTCAACTGCAGTGTGGAAGAAGTGTTTATTAAGCAGAGGCTGTGACTCGCAGCTTGTTATTGAGTGGCTGTGTATGAGAAGCACCAGACTTATGAAGCTCTTCCATCATCAACTGGTTTCCACTCTTTCTTCACCACCATGTGAACGGTTTTGAGACAAACACATATTGCATTGTTGTTGTTGTTGTTGTTGTTTACTTGTTTGCTTGTTATCTGCTGTTGCGTTGTGTTAAAAGCAGACAATTGAGCCGCTGCTCAGCAAACTGCAGCCAAAAAAAGGGGCCAAATCTGCCTGATGAATGGGTTGGTGACAACTGTTGTGTTGTAATTCGGGCATTTGTCGAGCTCCTGAGTTACATCTCGGCATGTGGCCGGGAACAGAAGATGCCCTCTGCCTGACATGACAGCTCCTGCCTCAGCCGCCTGCTTCTGCCGCCTTTGTCTGCAGGCTCCTTATGGCCCCGCTGGTTGCTATGACAGATAAAACAACAGGAGCAGATGGCTCCTGGAGGTTTGGTGTCGCAGCAGGTGAAGCTACACACACACACACACACACACACACACACACACACCCTGCTCTTCCTCGCTGCTTCTCCCGCTTCACCTTGATCATCTCAGCCACAGATCTGGGTTCACTCCCTGTTAAGTATATTTTAATAAGGGCGGCGTGGCAGGAAGCGCTGCCGTGTTTTTTCCGAGTCGGCCCAGAGAGAGGTCTCAGATCTCATCAGAGCTTAATCATCCGGCTCCTAACACTGCCCCCCCTTCGCAATTTCTTGCAAGATTACCTATTACTCCATCCTCACCCCGCCCTGCTCTGATGCACGTCTCTCCGGCGGCGGCCACCGCGCAAAACGTTCTCTGCAAAACGTTAACCACAACAGCCCCATTTCACTGTCTCTGGTTGGCCGTGGTCTCTAAAACTGTACGATTGACTTTTTTTCTTTTTTTTTTCTGGACGTTATTACATTTTCTATTCTCAGTATTTTCTTCTCCCTTTATTGCTGCTCTAACCCATTATCCTCGACAGCCAGAGTGAGGTCAAAGGTCGATATGAAGTTGTGGGTTTTACTGTTATTGCTTCTGCAGTGTAAATTTCCCCTGGTATCACGAGCATGTTCTCGTCTCAGAGGGAACCCTGAGTTTGAACACACCGTAATATGCTTCTGTGTGTGTGTATGACAAACACATACAACTTTTTTTTTTTTTAATTGCATATTGTTGCTATTATTTTGGTTTATTTATTTATTTTTAAAACCCTGCAATTTTTGAATATGGGCTGGACAAATAAAGTTTGACTGATTGATTTTTTTCCCCTGATTTCTTTTTATAATAAACTTGAACTATAATCATTTTTATTGGTGCCTCTATAGATGAAGTCAAATGGATGCATCGCAACATCATAACGAAGACGCAACATCATTTTGTCGCGTTGTTGTTGTTATACAAAATATATTTTCTGGCATCGTTTATTTTTGTCTTACTACGATGCTTTAAAACGGGCCTTTTAGCATAAATATGCTAAATGCTGCGCAGCCCTGACAGCTGGAGTCTAAAGAATTTATTGCCCCAGTTTGTCCGTGCAGCATCTGGCTGCTCTTCGCTTTGGTGGATCATCTCATGTGGGAGCGACACTCGTCAGCTCCAGGTCTCTCGCTGTGCTTTACCAACAACACACAGCCGTGTAGAACACAGCGGAGGGCTGTGTTGTTCATCACACACCAGAGGGTGCGCTTAAGACCCAGAGTTCTCCATTATCACTGCCATCCCGTGTTCCCTCAAAGGACCACCTGTTACTCAGTCCTCCTCCATCACCGTCTGACAGGTCTATTCAGGCCCGAGGTTTGATGGCGCTCGCGCATGGTGCTTCCTGTTTCTCTGGATCTTCCTTCATGTCGGAGGAGTTAGTTTTCAAGGGGTCATGTTGTTTTGCTTCTGCTTCTAAGGATCTAGTCCAAGTGGTTCTGCAGCGGGTCTACCTCAGTAAAGGTCTTGGAAACATTTGGATTCTCCAGTAAAAAGTAAAAAAGAAAACAACAGTATAACAGTGTGGTTCATACGATGTGTTCTCCAAACAAACCCCCCCCCCCCCCCCCC
>JAFBJQ010000142.1:522649-542649 GCA_016785345.1 Trinectes maculatus
TCTTCCCCCCCCCCCCCCCCCCCCCCCCCCCTCAGTAATCACCACCAGCACGTGATCATGGCCACACACTTTGTGCGCGACACCCTGAAGGCCTCTCTGAAGATAAAGGAGGTCTCACCTCAGTGGTCAGCCTCACGTTCCCGTTTGGAAAACCGCACAGCTGGTCCAACTCCCAAAGGCAAATCCCCGGGGTGCCGCCTCCTGCACTGACATCACCGGCGTCCTCTTAGGCCCACACACACACACACACACACACACACACACACACACAAACAATCAATCAGTAGCAGCTCAATACCTCTCCCTCATTGATTTTCTGTATTCCCTGCACCGCCGTTGGTCCTTTAACACAAAGGAGTTGTCTGCCGCAGCACCATAACGACGTTACATTGGCCTGTGGCGATGAATGGTCTAGGCCTGTTTAAGTGGGGGCACAAAACCAACCATATCGTATTCACCGTCAGTTAGCTGGTGGTGTGGCTGACGATGTCCAACTGTGCAGTTTGGACAGAGCCGACTAACCGACAACTAAATGTCATTATATGTATTGCTTTTATATTATAGTTCCTTATTCAACATCATCATCGTATTCCTGGTTGGAGAAGATACCGGGGCTGCTGATGCAGATACAGAAAAGCCTTGTATTTCCACTCAGTTCCATCTCACAGATATGTTGACTTTATTCATGGAAGTTATGGTTGAAAGGCTTTGGAGACCCGTGAATAGGCAGCGATGATGGATGTGCACATGTGTGTTATCCCATGCCGAGAAACGCAAAAGTAAGAATGAAGGGTGTCGTTTCGAAGAGGAAGCACAAATGTCCGTCTCTGTATGACCTCCGCAAATCCATCAGGTCCTCGGAAATGGGTCCACTCAGAAGGCTGAGAGCCTGATTCCAGAGAATGGGAGAGGCCACATTGATAGCAATTATTCATGACTTTATTCATTTGTGAATCCGACTTGCGTAAACGATGCTTTCTACTGTCAAACACTGAAAAAAAAACCCAAAACGTTGAGCGGTTGGTAAGTAGATTCCTCCAGGGATCCACAATTACAAAATATATTTATAAAAAAAAACAAGTCATCAAAATGGTCTGATTTTCCCGTGTTTTGGTTGATTGATTGATTAATTAGCTATGAATCATAAAGAGAGGAGGCTCGATTTACGTTCCTCAAACGAATGTATGGAATTAACACAATGTCTTAATTCAGTCTTCAATGATGTTTTTTGTTTATTTGTTTGTAAGTATGGTTATAGTTAAATAATCTTCCACATTTCTTGATTAATCAATGGATCTTCTATTATAATAAAAATAACCGAGTTAATGAAGTAAACTCAATAAATACACCCAGTTTTTTTTTTTCGGGTTGAATTATCCGGTGCTAGGACTGACATACTTTGTAATCCCAGCAGGTGGCGTTGTGCTTAGCGGACTATGGCTCTCCACTGGATTCTGTCACTAGTGTTCCTGTTGACCACCTTGGCACTGTCGCACAGCGCTGAGCCCGGGGCCCCTCACAGCAAGAGGAGACAAGCTCAAACCTCAGCAGGTGGCAGCAACGTCCTACAGCACCCTCTACAGGGCCTACAGGGCCACGCTCACAGCAGGGACCATGGCAGCAAGGGGGCCCGGACCTCCCACAGGGCCCCGCATCCCCTGGCCAGGCCCGAGGATGATGGGACGGGCCTGGAGGGTTTGACCCCGGTGAGACTGGAACCAGGTCCGGGAAGGGACAGAGACAGAGTTCGAATGAACGCGAGGAGTCCGTCCCAGGTGCGGGAAAACCACCTGCTGGGGACACGCAAAGGGAGAGGACACAGACACGGACATGGACAGGGACATGGGCAGGGACACCACTTTGAGCACAGGAGACACGGGAGCCGGCGTGAGAGAGGGCGACATGGTAAAGGTGAGTCTGTTGTCAGTCAACACAACAAATTATGAAAGGAATTTGGAAGCTTTTGTAAAAAAAAAAAAGTCATTGTTTTTTTTTTTCATATAATAAGAAATAAAATCGAACATTAACCTGAGAACATTTTGGTCGTCGTAACTTTTTTCACCATTGTTAGATGACTGAATGTCAATGTTTTCTTTCTGTCAATCATTGTCCAGCGTTTCCTCTGGACCCTGAACTGAGGTCTGCGTTGAAGGACAGAGACGCGTTCGAGGACCCTCCCCCCTCCTCCTCCTCCTCCCCCCTCTCCTCCTCTGCTGCTCCCCCCTCTCAAAGCATGACCCCACCCAGTGACCCCCCCTCCCCCATCAACGCCGTCTTTGGCTCTGGTTCCTCGCTGGTTACCACGGTGATGAACGAGCATCCCCCAACGCTGCCCCCGGCCTCCACCAAACCCCAGGTAACCCTGACGAAGCCCGAGTGCTTATTAAAGGCTGCGTCTGTTGTGCCTCAGCGTGGTTCCAGTGTGTGTGTGTGTGTGTGTGTGTGTGTGTGTGTGTGAAACAGGGGGAAAATGGGGCCCGTTATAGTCGTTACGCTGCCGCGAACCTCACAGCTCGCCTTGGAAATGACACCCTCTAAAGCGCCGCAGGTGAAAAATATCCCCCGGCCAAACAAACTCACAGCCTCTTTAGTCACGAGTGCGTTTGGTGGCTCCGATTCTGCTGTGGAATAACTAATAAGAAAACGAAACCTCTGGGGTCGGAATCACGCGGCTCGCGGTCCGACTGCACTTTTCCTTTGTCCCTCATTAGAAACCAAATCAGGACAAAATGCACGAACAAGAAAAAAAAAATAACAGTCGCCTTTTTGAAACCAGTTTCATCGGCACGAGCAGGCAGCACGGCTTCTTAATTAATGTTCGATCTTCTGTTGATCGCGTTAATGAGTGGACGAGCAACCTGCAATTAATCTAACTGATATTTCCCATATAGGCTCGTTTCCTGAGGGCGAACGGAAAGAAGTATGGATCTGTTTACGTGAAGGGCCTAGATTCTGATTGATTACTCATGTCTCAGGAGACACCTCTGAGTTGTAATTCTACATTTTATATTTCTATTTTTGTGTTGGTTTCATCTGTTTGAGACTGAGCAGCTTGGTCAACTCTTTAAAACCATTTGTATCATATGTGCTACGTGAATTACAAATGGAACGGAAATTAGGCTAAATTACGTCTTTGTATCTAAAATGGCAAAACAATTGCGGGTGGGCTTTTGTTAAAAGGATTAAGATTAACTGAATGAACTCAGTAATGTGAGGTCCAGAGAACACTGCTCCAGAGGTTGTGGGTAATGTAATGTAATGTATGCTTCAATCAATATGTCTGTATATTATGTATGTATTAGGAATACAGACCCTCTACTCTGTTACCAATCAATCGGCCCTGAGGCCTCGGTTTCCGTCTCTGTTGGCGTTTGATCAAGCTGCATGTTTTCACCTGCGAAACGCAGCGTACTAATCAGAGTGCGAATGTTTTAATCCGAGGAGACACCATCGCCCTCTGATTCGTTCCCTACAGAGGCGCGAGCTGGGTAACATCAAACGCAGCATCGGTTTCGGTGGTTTTCCGTGGTTTCGTTTACACGTCATGAAGCGAACTGAAGCGGAGGTGATGTGTTTTCAGTTGTCCTGTGTGGATTTCTCATAACAAAAGGGGGAAAATGTTCCCATTGAAATGTGATTAAATAACAGTCCCAGTGTTTTTTATTGTTTCTTCAGAGGTCGGGCCGAGGGAAAGGACAAGGAGAGGTGATGCCGACGTTGGACATGGCGCTCTTTGATTGGACAGATTATGAGGATATGAAGCCTGTGGACACATGGCCGTCCTCCAGGAAAAAAGGTGATAATTGCTAGGAAGTGAGGATTTATCCTCTGGGCACCATGAATATTTGTGCAGAGATTGTTAACACTGTCACACCAACAGGATCCGTTGTGTTTCTGTGTTTTTGCCTGCTGCAGACAAGAGGCGCAGTAAGAACCTCAGCAGCGGAAACGTGACTGTGGAAGCTGACGCCATCGAGCCCTGTGACCATCACCTGGACTGTCTCCCTGGTCAGTCCACATCACGCACGTTCAACGCTTCAACCAGCGAGACACTGACACCCTATATCTATGCACACACATACAGAACCTCTACAGGGGGTCCTCGTGTTACGTCGGTCGCGAGTTACGTTGTTTTCGTGGTTACGACACATCTCCCGTGAACTTCCTTGTTTCGGCTTAAGTGGTTTGCCCCGTAAATACGTACAGACTTCACATGGGAACTAGTTGGTGCCGGCTCTCCAACACCTCCACAGCACAGCTAGGCTACTCTGCCTTGTGTTTACTTATGTGAAATGGACGGCTGGCGGGGGGTGCAGCGGCAGCCGGTAAGGAGATGCACACGGACACAGATGCGTTCGGGATCATGGCAATACCGTAGGTTTATTCTCAACACAGGGTCTACACGGTTGATATCAGAAATCTAAAGGAAATGCTCATTACACGCGCGATATCAACCCCTACAGTGACAAAAGGCAATTCACCATAATAAACTCTTATTTTAGCGTGGTGTTATAGCGACATCTAGTGGCACAATGTATGCACAATGGCACAATGAATGTATGTTCCGACTAACGTCGAAATTCGGTTATGACACATTCTCAGGAACGGATCTCCGTCGTAACACGAGGACCCCCTGTAGTCCTAAGAGGTTGTTCTGCCTTCTTCTATATATCACATGAATTGAATTTCACGCGTTTGACTGTAGGTTCCTGCTGTGACCTGAGACAACACGAGTGTAAACCTCACAACCGAGGCCTCAACAACAAGTGCTACGACGACTGCATGTGCGAGGAAGGTGGGTCACGCCTGATTTCTGCTTGTTTTGTAGCTTCTTCACCAGCTTCTATCGCATCTCCGTTTTTATTCATTTATTTTATTTCGTCTCTACTCAAGGTTTCCGCTGCTATGCGAAATTCCACCGGAAGCGACGTGTAACCAGGAGGCGGGGCCGCTGCGTGGTGCCGGAGTCAGTCAGCAGTGACCACGGAGGCTTCATCACCATCTGAAGAAAAGGTTTGCGGAGGAGATGTAGCAGCTGAACGGAAATGGCTGATTTAAAATAGAAATATGTTGACGTTCGTTTGGTTTGGTTCACTGCAGCATCACTACAGAGGCCGACACCAGGGACAAGATAAAACATGCTCCGACCAATCAGACTGGTTCTTCTTCTCCTCACAATAACGAATCCATCACTCGCAGATAAGATGAGAAAACTCGTTTCTTTTGTTTTGGTTTTGGGTTTTTTGTATTGTGTATAATCTCTGCCATGGTTTGTTCCTTGCGACTCCGCCCCTCTGCTTCTCTTTGTAAAATCCTTTTTGAATGCAGTTGTAAATATGAATGTGTCTGAATTGCCCACAGTTTTCTTTTTTTTTTTAATCGACACCACTTCTCTTCAAATGTACTAAACCGTAGACTATAAACAAAGATGCCTGTTTGATCTTCCTTATACATGTCTTAATATATCTTTTATTTATAAGGTACTTAAAGATGTTTGTCTATATACGTACATATTGTGTTTTTTTGACCTTTTTTTGTTTTAATGATTAAACTCTTACTAGGATAAATAGTTTGTGGCGTCACTGATTTTCATCTGAGTCATACATCTAACATCTGTTTAAAATGATATTTAAATTGCGTCTCAGGAGTGACTCCATAAATCTGGGCTGTTATGACAAGACGATGCAGAAACGTATTTTATGTTGAAAATAATCTTCCGTTTGATGGATATCAGTTTACCGCTCCGGGCCTCGACCAGTTATTGTTGTTATCTGAAAAGTAAAGAGGAGAAATAACTTTGATGGAACATTAAAAACGTACAAATCATTCAGGGTTTTTTTTTGTGTGACCGTTCTTCAAAACCAATTTTGTCACATTAAAGCCACTGAAAACATTTCAGTCACGAATAACGCTCATCCGTCTCAATGTGATGGAATGAACGCCGCAATCTTTGGCGCTTATACAAGCAATAACACGGAGCGAGTCTCTGATCAGAACAGGACGCCGCTGAAAATCTGTCTGCATCAATATTTGATTCGATTAATGCTCGTTTTCTCTCCGAAGCAGCAGCTCGCGCTTATTGACTTATTGCGGCGTCCGTAATTTATGGCTGCACAATAAAGGCCGCAGTGACGGGTTTTTAAACACTCACCTCCTGACAGAGGGCCGTGCTGAAACATGGCCTCCAGTCAGTCATCACTTCCTGTTTGAGCTGCGGCCTCACGTCACCCACACCACGAGATGTTAACGCTACCTGTCTTAATTAACCATCGTGAGGTAATTCATTACTTCAATTAGTATCAGTGTGTGTGTGTGTGTGTGTGTGTGTGTGTGTGTGTATATGTCATCATTTACCTTTTATTTATCTCATTTATCTTTCTTGTTTACTTGTTTACTTGTTTACTGTTTACTCTAACACATGACTTGGTATTTTTTTATGAAAGTGTTTGTTAGATCATTTTAAATTTGATAACTTGATGAGTCCTTATTCAGGCTGCTTCACAGTGACTCACTGGAGGAATGCAGCGCTCACAGAAATAAACACACACACACACACACACACACACACACACACACACACACACACACACACACACACACACAAACCAAAACACAAAAAGCAACTAGTGTGACCAAAGCTGATGCTCATGTGGTTCCTCTTTCATTCCGGCCCCAGCAGCAGCAGCAGCAGCACAGGGGGGGGAGGGGGAGGGGAAGGAGGGTGGGAGTCACATGGGAGGCAGTCATGTTGATGTCACATGATTTGCAGAGAGGGGAGGAGGAGGAGGAGTCCAGCAGAGAAGTTTGTGTAAGAGGAAACCTGACCAAGTTCCTACATGTAGTCCCTCAACAAGTGGGACACGTGAAGCGGATCAAGGCCCAGCAGCTCCAAACCAACAGTCAGGAACCAACAGTATGGAGATCCCTGCCATTAACCTGAAGGTGAGCTCAACGTTTCCATCCTGTCTTCACCATTGTCTCTGTACACTGTGTTTACCAGATGACATGTTGACTGCTACTTTGTTGCTCAGTTCCCACTGGTAATTCCTCTCTGAGGCAACGTCACAGAGACGCACACATCACAGTGCAGCGGTCGCCCTGTGATACGCTTTGTGTGTCTCTTTGTGTTTGTTTATGGTGAGAAATTAGTTGTTTATTGGTGGATTTAGCTTCACAACATCAGAAACATCATTAATTAAAAGTAACATGAAGCTGGGGGAGAACTCTGACTCGCTGATTAATAATGTGGGCAAATAAAAAATAAATAAAAAAACAACCCCATGCTACTTGCAGAACCTGAATAGTTCTGTTTATAAGTCACAGTTATTGTCGGTGAATTATCTGTCAAGTGATGACTTTGTAAAATGAACTTCCTGTGTTGCTTCTTCTGTCGCAGGCCATAGTCCTGGTGCACTGGCTGCTTACAGTATGGTGAGTGTCAGCTTTATTTCTTTTTTCTTCACGGAGGTGAGGAATGTCTCTCCTCCTCTGACACACACACACTCACACGCAAACACACACACACACAGTAGGTTCAGGAGGCCCACTGTCTGACCCTGTCTGAATGGTGTCTCTCTGTCAGGGGGTGCATGGCGTGGATGCCCATCTCCTTCGCCTGTGGTAACTTCAGTGTTTTAGCAGTCGGGGTCTGGGCCATCGCGCAGAGGGACTCCATCGATGCCGTGCTCATGGTGAGTCCCGGACTCGGTTCCTTCGTCATGTGACTCGTGCAGGAGTCTAACTGCAGTGCTAACCGATTTGTCTGCGGAATCTGGGGCAGTGCGTGAGCGTCCCTCTGAGAAACGTGACCTTTTGTTCCTTTCAGTCACGGTGGTCATGACTCTTTTTTTTTTTTTTTTTTTGATCGATGAAAATGTCTTCATCTGGGCTGTGGTTGAACTTTGAGTCTGAAATTTGCCTAATGCAAAGTTAAACGATAAAAAGTTGATCTATACGCCCACTGGCACACTGCGTCCATTAATACTCCCCTCTTCTCCTTCACGCCCCCTGCAGTTCCTGATGGGGATGACTGTGACCATATTAACCGACATTATCCATTTCGGGATTTATTACTCGGCGGGTGAGTTACTGCCGGACAGGTCCCGGGACGTGTTCCGCTTCAGCGCCGGGATGGCCATCCTCAACCTGCTGCTCAAACCCGTGTCCTGCTTCTTTGTTTACCAAATGTACCGAGAGCGCGGAGGAGACTACAACGTCAACTTTGGTAAGTGACGCCGGCTGAGTCAAGGAGCGTGAAGATCTGATTACAATGACCATATCTGACACGATATTGGCGTTTATAGTCAAGAAACCTACTCTAACATCAAGATCTGGTTCTATATTAAGTAAAAAACAATATCTTGTTAAGAAATAGTTTCATCTATCAAAAGCACAATATGGTATAACTTCAGATCCGAAGAGAAGATTATTCAAAATATGAGGTTTTCAAATTTGTACACACAAAAAAAGATGCTCAACCTGAGGTTCGCTGAGGTGCGTGTGTCCAGGGGTTTGTGATGAAAGGCCTGCAAAGTGCAACACAAACCGGGAAAACTCAGCCACTAGCATACATACGCATCTGCAATCAGATGAATTAGATACAGTCACGAGGCTTTAAATCGATTCTCAGCGGGTGGTTTGTCATTTTTGTGTGCGCCGCCCTGCTGGTCACTGCTTCACACTGCACGAAGGAGCACGTTCAACCAGCGGAGGATGACAAACGGATCCGGCGTGATAACAAACAAATGGACGCAGCAGAGATGGAGCCTGTAGTGGAGGATGTAGATCTAATGACATTATTGACCTCAGAGTATACAGCTCTCTCTTGTCGGGCAAAACAAACGATAAGTACTTCCACCGAGCAGCCAGGAGAGAGAGATGGTCTTTGATTGCCCGCGTGTGGCCATTGATTTGTGGACAGTTGGGAGTTTTTCCATCAGCCATCCCACTGAGCAGGGATAACCGCTGGACTCTCATATCCCCGAACATGCCCCTCATGGATTCATCCATATGGCCCAACAGTATGTGTTTATGTTCAGATTAAAAAAAAAAAAAAACAGGATGCAGGAGTAATTTTTTTTTTATTATATTAGCTGTAACAATTAAAGGTATAAAAGTAATTTATTACACTACACACAGAGAGATGCAGTGAGTTGTTGGTCTCCAGTTTGACTGTTTGGAGGATCACTGAATACTGATGGATGTGTTCACACATACACACAGCAGGCACAGCCGTTAGACTGTGATTAGTGCAGTGAAGGTATCTGATGTCGTTTTCATACAACATGTGTGTTTTTTTTTAATTGCCGTCTGATTGCATATCTGGATTGGACGTGGTTTCCCTGCTGCTCCGGGCTCTCTGGGATGCAGGTAATCAGGTGCATGCGAGTGAGATATGGATTCAGGTAACCAGGGCAACCTGAATTCGAATTGGCAGCTTTTATTTATTTATTTATTTAGGACAGTTTGATAATTATATTTAACGTTTAGATGTTGCAGCGTAATCTCGCGTTTGCTATTAATCCCACTCACATTTGCCAAACAGGTGGTCTGAGCAGCAGCAGGCTCAGGGCTGTGTCCTGCGTGACCCTGCAATGGAAGAACAATAGTTTCAGAGCTGCTGAGCTGGGCTTCATATAAAGATATGAATGAATGCAGCTTGTTTTTATACCTGCTGGAGATAATAGTGAACCTTACTTTCAAACATTACTACTAAACGTAGCTTAATCAACTTTCTTAACATTAGATTTCCCTTTTCCTCTGTGTGTGTGTGTGTGTGTGTGTGTGTGTGTGTGTCTGTGTGTCATTGCACTGTCATGTTTTTCTATGTAAACGCTTGTGTAGTCCCATGTTTCCTGTTATGATTTGACCTCTTCTCTTCCCTTCTCTTCTCTTCTCTTCTCTTCTCTTCTCTTCTCTTCTCTTCTCTTCTCTCCCGCTGCCGACCTTTGACCTCTCAGACTTTGAGACCTCTGTGGACAGTCGATGCACGACGGATAGTGCTGACAGTGCCTTTATTGGCCGCCGCTATTGATTCCAGGCTTCCTTTTTTTTTTTTTTTATCATTTCTCTTCTTCAGTCATCCTCTTCCACCCCTTTCCACACAGGAAGTAAGATTACAAATCAAGCTGCTGGACAAAAAAAAGAAAAAATTTTTTTTTTTTGGGCTTCCTTTCCTGATTTTTACCTTGTTGATTGTGTGTTGTCATTCTTGTCTGTTTCCTCTTCCTGCCTGCACAACTGTGCACGTGTCTATGTGTATTCATGTTCATTGTGCGATATGTTTTTGTGTTTCTGCACGTTTGCATCAATGTTTTATTCATATTTTACCCCCCAGACACCTCATTAGTGTTGCTATAATCTGTTTGCACATATTAAAGCAGAAAAGCATGATTGTGTGCATTTGAACAGAAACTTAATCAAAGTCAAAAACAACGTTTGACTCATAATAGACGTGCGTATGTGCACTTTGAAGAAGACAGACTGTAGCGTTTATGAACAACCATCAACACATGTTTCTTTAAATTTCTATACTGGATTGTTAAATGTTTTTAATTAAACTATAACAAATATTACAGTTTCTGATTTTATAGAGTAACACAGGATGGAACCAGGAACTTGTATGCACAAGTTTTTAGAGTAAACAACTACGTAATTTTTTTTTTTTTTATCATTTCTCTTCTTCAGTCATCCTCTTCCACCCCTTTCCACACAGGAAGTAAGATTACAAATCAAGCTGCTGGACAAAAAAAAAGAAAAAAACTTTTTTTTTTTGGGCTTCCTTTCCTGATTTTTACCTTGTTGATTTTGTGTTGTCATTCTTGTCTGTTTCC
This sequence comes from Trinectes maculatus, assembly GCA_016785345.1. Classification (NCBI taxonomy): domain Eukaryota; kingdom Metazoa; phylum Chordata; class Actinopteri; order Pleuronectiformes; family Achiridae; genus Trinectes; species Trinectes maculatus. The sequence continues at coordinate 533,482 of JAFBJQ010000142.1, forward strand.
TCTACCTGCCTGCACAACTGTGCACGTGTCTATGTGTATTCATGTTCATTGTGCGGTATGTTTTTGTGTTTCTGCACGCTTGCATCAATGTTTTATTCATATTTTACTCTCCAGACACCTCATTAGTGTTGCTATAATCTGTTTGCACATATTAAAGCAGAAAAGCATGATTGTGTGCATTTGAACAGAAACTTAATCAAAGTCAAAAACAACGTTTGACTCATAATAGACGTGCGTATGTGCACTTTGAAGAAGACAGACTGTAGCGTTTATGAACAACCATCAACACATGTTTCTTTAAATTTCTATACTGGATTGTTAAATGTTTTTAATTAAACTATAACAAATATTACAGTTTCTGATTTTATAGAGTAACACAGGATGGAACCAGGAACTTGTATGCACAAGTTTTTAGAGTAAACAACTACGTAAACAGACGCTAAGAATGCTGTTTGCTGTTTACTCAGTCCAGCGTTCATTATCCGCTTTGTGTGCTGTGATCCATATTCATCCAGCGGGGGCTGCCGGCTCCAGTCAGGGTAACACATCTGCATAACTCTGACGTGAATCAAACCAAGAAAAAAAACCCAAAAAAAACAAGAGGAAGTTGTGCAGAAGCTTTCCAAAGATTCCTTCTTTGTGCAAACCGTTTTAATGCATCAATCAACATTAACCCTTTCTGCAAACCAAACAGCTCTGCTTGCACGTGACGATGATTTGCATGTCAGTGACGGTGTTTGCTGAACGCTGCTGGCTTCTCTCTGCAGGCTTCCCCTCCGTCACTCGAAACAGAGACGCCTACCAGTCCATTGACCACCAGGAGGAGTCTCCAGCCCCAGCCAATCCCTTCAACCAGGCCCAGGACAGCAAACCAGGGGTGCGTGCATACTGAGAGAACCAGACGGTGACAGATACTGTGTTCCCCTCTCACATTTCATGCAGCGGTGTCGTGCTTAGTGGCCAAATCTATTCCACCTCAGTCCATTTGTTCCGTGCCGCTGGTCTCCTGCAGACTGCAGCACTGAGACACATATTGAATAGCTTTATTATAAGAAACCATGAATTCTCTTTGGGTTGTGGAAAAGAAATGTGGCGTAGCTGAAGCCATTTTTACAGTAATACTCTAAAGGTAGAATTTTTTTTTTTTTTATTCTTCTTCGCTGAGCTCATATATCACTGCTGAATGAATCCGGATGGGAAATTGCTCCACAACTCACTCCCACGCTGTGTTCGTGTATTGAAAGGTAACTTTTTTATAACGGAGAGACGCGACTGTTACTGTTGTGTTGCGCAAGTTTGTGAGTTTTGTTAGTTTACAAGTTACAAACGACCTTCCTGAACGTTGTGTTATTCCCGGTTATTCCTTACGGCACGACGATACTTTAATCACTGGACTGTTTTCCCGGTCCAGTTGCCTTAAACGTTACCCTGCGCTTTTGTACTTTTCATGTGATCAGTTTGACGGAGGTGAAACATGACGACCGAAGTTCAGGCCTGTTCATCAACCTTGATGTTGATCTATGCAAAATGACAACTGCACTGCATCTATTAAAATGCATCAATTTATTTTTTTTTCAAATCCAAATGGCCTAAGTAATGATGATAAAATGATGATTAAAAAAACTGTATTTCAAATTATTTTCCATGTTGTTCTCACTGTCATGTGAGTTTTCTGTAAATTATAGCTGTTAGCTGTTAAGATGCTGAATATGCTGGAATATGTCGACATGAGTTGTATGTTTTTCTTTTGTTTTTACATCAGAAATGTTTTATGATGCAGAACCTTGAGAGATAGTCACACCAGCACTGTGTGTAACGCCAATGGAACAATGGATAATGTTGCACGTCATTCACTGAACTATGTATGAAGCATGGAAATTACACAGCAGTCATAGCGTTTATAAAGTGGACACTGTGGCTGGAAATGTTGTGTTGCATCATTTGGATTTTTTTTGTAGTTCCCTTTTGAAAGTGTAACGAGCTCAGTCTTCCTGTTTTGAAATCACAGTTGGTTAGTGTGAAAGTACAGAGATGGTTACTCTGTTGGTTATGTTACTGATATACAGATATTTATTTTATTTTTGTCTATGAGTGATCACATTTGCCATGTTTTGTGTTGGTTTTTCCAAACACACAAAATAAGTGTTTGTCACTGACAGGTCTGTATGGCTATGAAATGTTATTTTACTTCAGCACATTTATTGTTTTATTTTCCCCCAGAAATAAAAAAAGACCAATATAGTCAAATGTTGCTATGCAGAGTAACTATGCAAGAAGGTATTTCATACGTTGAATACACACTCTCAGATTTTTCTCATTCCAGTATTTCATTTATTCCTCTCCTCCGTCACAAACTTCTGTTTACTCTCACCGTGCTCCTCTCAAAGATCTCTTCATCTCCACCCAGACAAGACATTTATCTTTCCACTTTTTCCCCCTGTTTGCACTCCACTGTGCACTTTCCCAGAGACACACCACTTTCAGCAAGTCTATCCAAACTCACCTCGGCGTGCCCTGGAGGCGACTCGCTCCATAACGGCACCCATGTTGTTGTCTTAAAACGACACTAATATAATAAAACCACAAGCAGGGCCTCATCGCAAACAGAACAGGCGGAATTGGAATAATAAGACTGCGTATGCCTGCAATGTGAATCAGCTGCTTTTCATATTCCCTCGTTAGCAGGGACTTTTCCGAAAATAAAGTCCAAAACAGAACAGAACAACAACATGTGAATTTCCAGTCAAGGTTTGTGTCCCTGATGACTTCACATCACTGCCCGACAGTGACTGCGGTCACTGTGAATGCTGTTGTCCGCAGACGTGGAGGCTGTGGAGCCATAAACCCATGTGGTTACAGCTTGTTATCGGTTTATATATAGACTCACAGTGAAAATTGTATCACTGCAGCAGAAATAGCATACACATCCATATGCATGAAGACACTGGACCGTTCCCCTGACTGCACCATAACTGCATCTTCTCCTCTGCAGCAGCTCCATGCAGAGTCACTGAGGCCGTGAAACCTAAAGGCCCAATTAATCCATCATTTCTGAAGCAGAGCGGCGTAAGGTCGTTCTCTGCGCTGATGGTCGATGACCGATTTTTTTGCCAAGGCATTAGTGTCGCTCCTTTATACGAATATGTCTGGGATGTAGATGCAAATGGAAACGTTTAGTTTCCACAAATTGACTCTGTGTCCTTGTGGTAACTGGTGGTGATTTATTCTGCTGGTCAGTAATTTCATTTCACTAAATAGCACCCAAAAAAAAAAAAAAAAAATCCAATACGTTTTCTCCTAAACTTAGTGTAATTCCATACACGTCTCATTGATTAATTGTAATAAAATGATAGCACAGCCTGAGGAGTCTGTACTTGCTGTTTGTTTACTGTAGTAAACAAGTAGATTTCATAAAATTGGAGTTTTGCTAAATGTATAAAGAGAAACAAAATTCCATTTAGTTTCTCTCTGTCCTCTGAGGGACCAGGTGTCCTCACACTTCCCATTATCCCTAACCCACACACCTGTTCCTCGTTCACTCCCTGATCACTCCCTTCTCCGGCTCTTCGTGAATTTGTGCGTGTCTTTCCTCGCCGTGCTGTTCGCACCGCGACCCATTATCCCCGGCTGGCTTCCTGTGTTGGTTCGCGGGCTGTCTGTTACCTGCCTGCTCGCCTGTCAGCCTCTCTGCCTGGAAGCCCTGGAAGCCCTGGACTTCATTTATTCTAAGCCTGTCCAGATCCTGCCTGTCTGTCTGCTCTCCCACCACCAGCAGAGACGGCGAGACGTGTCCAGGTAATGAGGCCAAATGATCTCAGAGTGGAGCAACACAATTATCACTTTGATATCTATCTATCTATCTATCTATCTATCTATCTATCTATCTATCTATCTATCTATCTATCTGTCTGTCTGTCTGTCTGTCTGTCTGTCTGTCTGTCTGTCTATCCATCCATCCATCCATCCATCCAACCATCCATCCATCCATCCATCCATCCATCTATCTATCTATCTATCTATCTATTTATTGTGTTGAGCCCTGACCAGACAGGGAGGCAGTGACTATTAAAGAGATGTAAAGAAGGTGTGTGTGTGTGTGTGTGTGTGTGTGTGATGGAGGTAGATGATGGTGGGGGTGGGGAGGGAAGAGAGAGGGGGTGGAGGAGAGCACAATAAGCCGTTGATTAATAAGGAGCTGCTGGGTTACCTCTCCTGAGTCTTGCACACATGCGGTTTGACACGTCCTCAGACTCACACACACACACACACACACACACACACCTGTGATTCCTCCACGTCAAGGACACGCTCACTCGCTGCCATTGTTGTGGTTGGACGCAATAAGAGGAACTCAATTTGCCGGCGCTGTTCCAGCATTAGTGAGGCTCCCCGGAGAGCTCTGGAAAGATCTGCAGACGTCTCCTGCAATAAGAGGAGTCTGATTCACACCATCTGGAGGTCACCAGTGTTTCTTCAGTCCAATCGACCAACAGTGTTTCTTTCACAGAGATGTTCTTGTGCATCCCAGGTGTCACACTTTGATAGCAAAGCTAACACGTTTTAGTTTTTTTCTTATAGAAACACATATGACAGCTGGTTTGGGTGTAGTGCCTGAGGTAAACACTGAGGTAAACACTGAGGTAAACAACATTAAGACTTCGTCTGCATTCTGCCTCTTTTTTTTATATGACTTTTTATTTAATGCTTTCAACATCAACACATTACAGACACACACACACACACACACACAAGTGGGGAGGGGGCATCAGTTTGATTTGCTGTGTTATACTAGTATATCCATTTGTATCACGTTTATTAAAAATAGATCTTAATTCTACATATGAATTTAACACAGGTGAATATAGAAATGAACCCTCGTGTGGAGGATTGAAGCATTTGTTTATATTTATTCAGCTCAGTTACTTCCTGGTACTTTTCTATTTATTCTGGGTAAATGTACTCATGTTAATGTCATTTTTATTACCTGTACTTATGGAGTCTCAAGCGCTCAGACATGTGACAGGAAGGAGCATCAACAACCGCTGCTCTTTGTTTCCTAGCAACCTTGTATTTTGTTTGTTGGATGCTCTGTCCACTGTGGAGCTTTATAGTTTATAACCTCCCATTTCTCTGCGGCTTTATTATTATTTACTTTATGCTACAAACACAGGTCCAGTACGGTTTACTTTTATCTCAGTAGATTTTTCCGATCCTAATAAAGTAATACTGGGAAAAATTCAATTTGGATGTTTTTTCCTTTAGACTTCAGATGTAGGCGGAGCAAATGGGAATAACAATATGACCCGGAGAGCTGTAGGGGTCAAATTAACACCCCTTGTAATAACTCTGAGGTCAATTATATAGTGTGGGGGCACGGAGTGATAAAAAATATTGACATGCCTTGACCTACATATCTCTATTTGACCTGAAGATGCGCAGGGGAAGGAATTCCCATTTGGATGTGTGGATCTATGTGAGAAAAAGTGATGGAGCAATAAAGAAAAGAAAAGAAAAGAGGCATAAACCCTCAGAGGCTTAAGAAACAACAACAAACAATGTTCACAGGTGAAAGTGATTCAGGAATGACAGTTTTATGCCCCGTGCATCATGAGTCCCCAGGGACAGCTCTCTCGACCTTTGACCTTTTCACACTGTAGCATGGCGCTTCTGCCATTGGTGATAGCAGCATCAAAATTGATTCCAATTAGCCTTCAGTCCACAGCAGCCAGTAGAGAACAGGGTCAACGAATACCTCACCACTAAGCACAAATGTCTCTCCCTATATATAAATATCAACTGTCATTGTCATAGTCTGACTTTTACTCATCATCTTTATATATTATAATAATAATAATAATAATAATTATTATTATTATTATTACGTTGTTGTAAAGAGAAAACCTTGAATTTTAACTTTCTATATCCAATAAACATTTTAAAGGAGCAACATGTAATTTAAAAAATAATAATGATACCAGCAACATTAGTGTTTATTAAAGCCTGTTCTGCAGCTGATGATGATGGCTCATATCACTCATTATGCCTGCACCATCTTTTCAAGACCCCGGCCATAAAACCCATCTAAATGTCTTTTTTTTTTCGAAAACAGCAGAACTGCAGCTGCACATGATTGCAGTCATGTGAGTGGCGCGATTAAGAATTAATTGTATTTCCGTCCTCGTTAAGGAACCATTTGTGAGTTTAAACCAGCCCACTCTGTTCGTATTCTTTTTAATGTCACGCTCTCTCGTTTCTTCAGTGGCCCAATTTTATCATGGAGATCATGAAACATTCATTTTTATATCTCATCTTAATTTTTCTCTTCTATTATTAATGTTTTTTTCCCCCCTCAATTACAACATAATTAAGACTTGAAAAAAAAAAATGGCGCCCTGGAGGCAGATTTTTTTTCTGGCGGTGAACGGAGCCAAGGTGCTTCCAGTCTTAATTGTTACACAAATGAAAACCATCTCTAAATGAACTGTGTCATTAACGTCTCTCAGAAACACCAGAATCTTTTTTTTTTCCCTTTTGAAACCACCTTCAGAGTTTTATTTCCACCCTGCAGCAGTAGTTGGGGGGGGGGGGGGGGGGGGGGCATGGGCGAGAGAGAGAGAGAGAGAGAGAATAAGCAGCAGTGAACATGGAGCTGGCGGCTCGATGAGAGCAGATGATGAATGACCATGGGGAGCGTGTACAGGACCAAAGCACAAGCGCAGCCATTTGTTACTCTGCTGTCACAGATGTATTTTTAATGAACGTGCACCTCTGACTCCTCTGCAGAGCGCGACTTTTCCTTAAGGCCACCGTGACCCCAATATTTCCCATGAAGCGGCGGCTCCGGAACGGGCCCGCGTTAATGTAAGTAACCTTCCCGTTCTGTTTGCCGAAGCCATCACTCTCGCTCCTCGTTATTATCCTTACCTGCGCCCAGAATAGGGGCCGTCCCCCCGTCTCTGAGCCGCCAGCAGGTGGGGGGGGTTCACCTTGACATGCTGCCGTGCACCAAGCTCAAAGATGTTTTTTTTTATTGCCAAAATAAAAAGCCCTTCAAAAAAAAAAAAAAAGTAACCTGAAATCATTTTAAATTCAAATGTCTGTGGTGATAAAGGGCAACTTCTCTAGGTCACCTCTCCTGTACAGCCTCAGGGTGGATACCTGCTCGTTCCACTATACCTCGAACATTAGATCTTTCATTAAAAAAAATACAGACCTGGTTAAAAAACAACAACAACAACAACAGCACTATGCAGGGGGAAAAGGAGGAAAGTTTTCCTGCAGGGCAAACGCCTTACAAAACTATGCTGACACTGACATGTGATGAAGAGAAGAACACCAGGAGGAATACATCTCCTGCAGCAGCAGCATCATACAGCATCATACAGGAGCATACAGGAGCACACAGGAGCATACAGGAGCATACAGGAGCATACAGGAGCATACAGGAGCATACAGGAGCATACAGGAGCATACAGGAGCATGGCTCGATACTGAGGATACTGAGATGCTGATGATGAATGTGGAGTCTGAGGGATTCTGGTGCATGAGGTGAAGGTGAACATTGCACATCTTGGTACAGTTGTTTTTTTTTTTTTTCATCCTTTACATAGATGCAGGGGGGAAAAAAACATGCTGCAGAAGCCATCCTGGAAAATACTGCCTCATAATTCATGATCCAACACAACATGATGTGACCCTGTGACCTCTGCTGACACGCACAAAGACAGAAGGCATAAGTTGCATTGCTCCATCTGTTGGGCAACCCGGTCCGTCATTTATCATCAGTCTCCAAAAATATTTTTACACACACACAAAAAAAGCATCTCTACACATACAGTAAACACAAAGCACTCACGGTCTCAGCGCACTAACCTGTCACAACACAAACACGCAGGGCGGACATGGACACAGATTATTCACCCGTCAGTGGGTTTAATACTGTTCTCTTTTATCCACTGAGGAGCAGGGGGCTGGGACAGCGGTGACCCTTTGACCTCTGCACATGTCAGAGATAATGTCATTTACAGCTGAAGCTGTCTCGTCATAGGTGGATTAGGGCACGTTGCTCCACAGGGTGAGGGACGCAAGACGGAGGCAGACATCGAGCGGCGTGGCGTTTACGACGCCGTCTCCGCCGAGCACCTCTGTCTGCATGGGTGGTCCGTCTTGGCCGAGCTGTCCCCCGACTCCAGGACCAGTGGACGGTTGTTCTTGTCTCTGTCTTGGTCTGTGACGCAGGTCTGGTTGTCACTGTCGGCGAAAAGCAAAACACTTAACCACGTTCAGATACCGATTCGGATGAACGGTTCGAGTTTTTGTTTCAATGGTCAGCACCTGTTGTGACTGTCCTTTGCTGCTGAGCTGTCCTCATAGATTTTCAGCATTGTTTCTGTGCGGTCGTCACGGTGATCTTTAGGCCCCTGAAACCTAGAAAACAGATTTTGACACATTGGTGGTTGGTGGTTAAAACAGATCTTCCATTTCCTGTCGGTCCGTGGACAACGCCAGGCTGAGCACAGCACCTGGGCTCGAGTCTCTCCTTGACTTTGGCGATGGACAGGATGTAGGGGCTGATCTGCCTGGCGATCGTGGTCAGGTAGAAGTTCTCCTGCTTCAGCTGCATCAGGTCCAGCAGCTGGGCTGAGGTCGGAGAACAGAGACGACGGTCAAATTCGACGAAGCGAAAACAGAACGCGACAAAGAACGGAGCCGAGTGGCGCGAGGACAAACCTTCGTAGATCTCCTGCTCGTTAGTGACCCGCTGAAACGTCTCCTCCCACGTCTGTGGAGAAAGGATTGTAGATAAAAAACACGAAAACAGCTTGAAACGAAATATCAGGTGACGTGCAACCCGACGCACCTCCTCAAACATGACCCTCATGGTCTCCACTGTGGAGTACTGGGCTGCGATCTGGCTGTCGACGTGCAGCGATCTGTCCAGGACCTCGCCCATTTTCTCTGTGTTGATGATGGAGTGATGCTTGGTGAGGTCTCGGTGCAGCTCCTGGACCTGGTCCTTCAGATTCTGAATCTCCATCTGAAGGGTCTATAAACACACACACGCTCATTTATATATCGATTGATCTATAGATCTATTGATCTATAGATTTCTGGTCTCACCCTGTAGGTGTTTTCGTAGTTGCGGCAGTGCTCCGTGAAGGGCGTTTC
>JAFBJQ010000142.1:547685-620185 GCA_016785345.1 Trinectes maculatus
TATCTATCTATCTATCTATCTATCTATCTATCTATCTATCTATCTATCTATCTATCTATCTATCTATCTATCTATCTATCTATCTATCTAAGTGTGTTTTAATATGATTCTTTCAGCATCATGCTTTGTTGAAATGAAAATGTCTTTCGCGAGGAATGCGATTATTCCAGAGAAAGAAAGATGCTGCTATTCATCCCATTAGAAACGCAATCATTCGACATCATTCGATTTCGCCAACATGGAGCATCTTTGTGCATATTTGTTTAGTTCATTTTACCTCTGAGCTGCTTTCAGCAGAATCTTCTTCCTCTCTGCCAGTTTTTCCTGTCGGATGAGAAACAGAGAGAAAAAAAAAGAGCAGCCTGTTTTATCCCTCACGCTGCTGTGAAGGCGGCATTGAGCTCTTAATGCCTGATGAATTTTAAAGATAGTGGGAAACATTGGTGTAAAATTTCACAATCTGCTCCCTTTGATTGTTTAGTATGTGAAAAGGACAGTGCTTCCTCACAGGGAGGCCAACAGGGACATCCAGTGGCCAAACAGCACTAATTACACGTACCACATTCAGACAAATACACACTACATTCTATTCAGACAAAATGTACTGTATATTGTGTATGGATGAATTTGGATGGATTAGTCGCCAATGAAAATAAGGGGATTTTCACACTTGCAAAAAATAAAACACACAATGAAGAGTTGGGAATATGTAATTATGAATTTGTATGTTAACTATCCAAATAGCCACTGGGCATCAGAATGCATCCTGTATATGTACAGGTATTAGCCTGCGTTCACAGGAAAATGTGATGTATATGTGAAATATGGATATAGATTGAGGTATTAGAGATTTTCACCCCTCTGGGTGTTGTCGCTTGAACTTTGTGGTTTAGGAGTCAGGGGGAGGGATGCACATCACATCAGGGTCATGATCCCACCTGCAAGCTGTTGAACAGACTGCAGATTGCATTCTCCTCTTCCTCCACGTTCAGGCAAACTTCTCCGAGCATTGACCTCAGCAGAACGATCGCCTCACGCGCCGACGTCTGCAGCTCCTTCACCACCTAACGAGGAGAGGGGAAGCTCGCTGTCAGGTCAGGTTTGTCAGGTTTGCATACTTCATTACAGAAATGACTACATTGCTGTGTACTTTTCAAACATCTCTTTATTGATTACGTTTTTGATGTGTTTTTTATTTATAATTATAAGTAGTTGTATTGTTGTTGTCCCATGTATCTTCAAAATAGTATTAAAAATTTTTTTAAATTAACTGATGCTCTGTAGACATTTGGAGGGTACCTGTCACTCCTTATATTATTTATTATGCCAATAATATTTTTTTTGGGGGGGGGGGCATTAAAAAAGTGATCTAACTATGTAAATGAATAGACAGCACTGTCTCTCACCAGCACAGCCTGGTCCAACATCTCACACCCCTGCATGTAAGCGGTTTCAATATCAATGCAGTGAGTCCGACTCTCCCTGTGGTAAACAAATGGCTTGTCATTTAATGTGCAGGAGAAGAGGGTAGGGGAGAGGAGAGGAGAGGACTGACAGTCACTCACACTTGCATGTCTCTGAAGCACTTGATACAAAGCATAGACGTATTCTCTGTTGAGAACAGGATGTAGGGCTCCTCGTGGAGAGCTGGGAAGACACAGAAGACAGACGTCTCTCACAGCAGCTGAGCAAGGCCTTGATTGCAGGTAGAGAATGAGCAGCATCTCCCTTACTGATCTAATCAACTCTGTTGGTTTATAACTCTGCACGTGGAAATAACAGATGTCACTCACGACACTTCCTGTGTTTGGCTTTAGTGCGTTTGGCCAAGGAAACAATGTCGTGGTGCGAAAACATCCTGGCTTTGTGCGTCAGGTCCCTGCAGGCGCCGCACAGCGGCTGGCTGCAAGTGTTGCAGAAGTACATCATCCCTGTTTCCTGCACAGAAATAAACAACAACAACAACAACAACAACAAAAAACATCAGCCTTATCCTACTGCCTGATTAATTAAAAAAAAACATAAAAATAATTTGAAAGAATCTGTGATTGCCTAAAAATCATTAACAGAACAAGTTTTAAAAGTGATTGTCAAAATAAGCATCTATTTATTTATATTGTATGTATCATGCCTATATTGTGTATAATGCCTGTGCTGTATATTGTACATACACGTCTATTTGCTTCTAATTAATGTATCCGTGCACTGAAACTTTGCAGTTTTAGTACCTTTACCTTTTTGTTACTTTCCTGGTCACAGTTGGCACACGGGACCGTCTCCTCAGCGTCTGCATTGGTGTCAACAAGGAACTTCAGCAGGCGGTCTTCAGGCGGGAGGGCATTATTCCCTTTGACTATGGATGGATATCTGTGGACATGAGGTCAACAAAGCTTGAGAGACGTTTCAAGCAAATGATGGCATTTAATAATAAAAACAGATACAAAATGTGTTAAACGAAGAGTGTGTTTTGTTCTTTGACTATAGATTATTATAAAATCAAAGTTCAAATTTGCGGCGCACAAACTATGCACTCCAGTCCACAATACAACAAAACGCAAAAAAAAAAAAAAAAAGAATAACGCAATAAAACAACAATAATGTGCATTTAGCAGTTTAAAGGTTGGATAAGTTCCAGAAAAGTTCTTAAGTCTACATTCTTTTAATCAACAGTGGCACAAAGTTTCGAGGTATAAATACGACAATACACATATGCTTCCGTAGCAAAGGTAGAAAAAATAATAACAAATAAAAAGCGAAGATGAAAAAACTCTGAAAAACACTGAAATGTTAGATGTTTTATGATTAATTAAAACATCAACATCCTTATCACGTATTAGCTAATACGTCAAATTAAAAAAAACACAATAATAGATATAGATAGATAGATAGATATACTTTATTGATCCCAAATTGGGAAATTACAGTGCAGCAACAGCAGGGCATGGAAACAATCTTACAAGCAATATAAAGAATAAAATAAAATAAAATAAAATAAAATAAAATAAAATAAAATAAAATAAAATAAAATAAAATAAAATAAAAAGTTAAACTATAAACTATATTTTAATTGAGCCAGTAGAATATGAACACATTGAACATATCAATTAAGTGACGTCACCTTATATAAGCTACTACTAGTATAAATTCAATTTTAATAGAACCTTCATATTGAGTCTTTAGTTGTGCAGTACGTCAACAAAGCAAGAGGGGGCGGTAGCGGCGACGGCGGCTTCCCGGAACCGCCTCGAGCACGACACGTCGACGAAGAAAAAAAACACGGAAGTCACTGATTCATGCGTTGAGCTGAAACGTGTGCAGCAGGTGAAGCTGCGCAGTTATCTAGAAAGTTCCAGGGCAAGTTTTCAGCACAGATATAGAGGCGTTGTTACGGCGAGGTGGAACCACGACCCGACGCCGAAAAAATGTCCGTTATATCCGAGGAAAAAGTGCGAGGTGGCGGCGTATTCAAAGATATCAGCGCCGACGACGAAGACTGGCAGCCCACGGTGATCGAGAGTCTGTGTATGAACTGTCACCAGAACGGCTCGACTCGCTTGTTGTTGACCAGAATACCCTTCTTTAAAGAGATCATCGTCAGCTCGTTCAGCTGCGACCACTGCAGCTGGTCCAACACCGAGATCCAGTCCGCGGGGCGCATTCAGGATCAGGGCATTTGCTACACCCTCAGAGTCCAAACAAAACAGGACCTGAACCGGGAGGTGGTGAAGGCAGACAGTGCGACCACCAGGATCCCCGAGCTGGATTTCGAAATCCCTCCCTTCACCCAGAAAGGGTCTCTGTCGACCATTGAGGGCCTGTTAGACCGAGCAGTTGCAGGGTTGGAACAGGACCAACCTGTCAGGCGGACAGCTGAGCCACAGGTGGCTGAGAAGATAGATGAATTCATCCAGAAGCTGAGGAAGTTGAAAGACGTTGAGAGTGAATTCACCCTGGTGATCGAGGATCCCTCCGGCAACAGTTTCGTGGAGAACCCTGTTGCTCCTCAGAAAGATGAGGCCCTCACTGTGTCCCGGTTCAAGCGTACGGTCCAGCAGGACATGCAGCTGGGAATCAGGGCTGATGACGACGTGGATGTGGGGGAGGAACCAGAACCAGTGGGCAACAACCTGGATGCTATGAGAAATGAGGTTCTGGTCTTCAACACCAATTGCCCAGAATGCAATGCGCCGGCCTCCACCAACATGAAGCTCGTCCAGATCCCTCACTTCAAAGAGGTCATCATCATGGCCACCAACTGCGACAGCTGTGGCCACCGGACCAATGAGGTGAAATCAGGTGGTGCCACGGAGGAGTTGGGCACCAGGATCAGCCTGAACATCACAGACCCTTCGGACATGACCCGTGACGTTCTCAAGTCAGAGACGTGTTCCATTCTCATCCCAGAGCTGGAGTTTGAGATGGGGATGGCAGCGATCGGTGGGAAGTTCACGACTCTGGAGGGGCTACTGACTGACGTCAAAGATCTGATCGTCTCCAAAAACCCATTCGTCTGTGGGGACAGTGGCGCCACGGACCATGTGCAGAAGCTGACTGAGTTTGGAGAGAAGATGGACAAGATCATCGCAGGAAATACAAAGGTCTGTGTCATCCTGGACGACCCAGCGGGGAACAGCTACCTGCAGAACGTGTACGCCCCTGAGCCTGACCCCGAGATGACGGTTGAGCAATACACTCGCTCCTTTGAGCAGAACGAGGACCTGGGTCTGAATGACATGAAGACTGAGGGATACAATGTGGAACAATGAGCTGTCAGCACCAGCTGAATGGACTAAATGAGTTGTTTGTTGATCATGTCACCACGTAAACCTAGTGTACATGTGTTTTCATACATTTAAGTTAAACCTGATGAATGGTTAATTCATCGACGTGGGGAATTTTTAGTTGTATAAATTTAAAGTGAAATTTAACTAAATAAAAGTAAACCAGTGATCTGTGTATATAAAACGGAGACCATTTTAATTTCAATCTGGTGCTTATTGCTTTATTTTTAATATTCCAGAAGATGGTGCTGTGTTACTGCTGATTTCAAGGATTCTTTTCAGTCAGTGGACCACACGCGGTGTGACAAAGTAATCTCTTTATACACCTGCAAGCATGAGATCCTCTAAATAAAGCAGTCATCTGAATTGATATTTTAGCTCTGCTCTTTGATTTTGCCTGCGTTGAAAGACAGCAGATAAGGTTTAAATACAAATGTTCTGCTCTGATCTGCTTAATTAGTCCGACAAACTGCCAGAATTTCCATCTTCCAATGGAGAGACGGGAATTAAATACAATGTGAGTTCAGGACAGTTTCTATCATGTCATGCAAAAGTGAAAAAAAAAACACAACAGCATGTAATGATCCTGGATTTATTTTGATTGTGAACATAATGTCTGAAATCCAAGGATATGTAGCTTCACAATAGGTGTGTCACTGAGAATGTGCACTTCAGATGGTAAGATCAGAGTAAAACTAATTATCATATTGTCTAATTGTGTATCTATCAATAAACTCTCAAAATCAATATGCTGTCACGTTTGCATCATTTTCACAGTCCATTTATGTTACGTAACATTGTGCTGCTTGTCTTATTTTGGTTCCTGTGTCCTGTTGCAACCCTCTCACCCTCCCCAACTGTATATCCTTTATCTAGTTATCACAGCAACTGGGATCTATTGTGTTCTACTAATAGCAGTGTATTGAATTCCGAGATTACACGGTTCTTGAGTGAGCAGCTGTTAGCTTGTTGTTAGTGCTGATAGAAATAGTAGCTGCCAGGCAGTGGGTCCCTGTAGCCTGAGTCCAGACAACAGAGCTCAGCGACTCTGCGGCCGCTGGGTTATTTCATCAGAAAACAAACAACTGTCTCTTTTCTCCCCCCTCTCATTTCTCAGTTGTACATCAACACTGGTGAACATGATGTAGTCGTTTACTTTGTGAAACTATGTCTAAAGTGCAGGACAAGATAATTTTATAATTCATTTTAAAAATGAACTTTATTCATCTGGCAAGAAATTGTTTTACCAGGGTCGCAACATAGAAGGTACAAACAAATGGAGCAAAATATCAAAATAGCAAAAACTGGGGGGAAAATTAAATTATTAATTAAATTGATTACACATATATAGGAGAAATGTACATTTCAGAATATAATTATAAAATAATTAAATACAATATATTAAATTGTATTGTCAATGTTATATTTATGTACCGGTATATATCAATGTTTTCATTCTCTGACCTGTCACTCCGTAATAGGGGATGAAATGGATTGTTGTCATGTGACTGCTTTTGATGGCCCTAAGCTGTTGGCACTGGTGGCAAATGCCTGTATGCTTTGTTTGCTGTGTGACTGGTCTGAACAGAACCTGCTGGCCCTCCTGTGTGTTGAGGCCAGGGGCTAAATCAGACAGGGATAACCCTGCAGCTGTTATGGCCACTCAGTCCCGGCTGACCCGCGCCAGGCCAGCACTGGGTCACTGCACAGAAAACAGAGTGATTCGAATCCCCCATGAAACCCATGGGATTCTCCTCAAATCGACTGCATGAACCAAACCAATCTGCTAATCAATTTATGCGGAACAAATCCCTCTGAGCACGGCTGCCAAACACTGGGATTTGATGGAAAAAATAAAGGGTTTGCCCTCTATGGGGTAAGCTTAATTATGTTTTAGCAGTTTCAGATTACCTGCTTATGACACAGCATCAATAAGTTCCATCGTGACACAATACAAGCCGTGGGACCACAGTATGCCCTTGACCTCTGACCTCCATACTCTCACTACCACATGTGTGAGGTCCAAGCTGTGATATCCCACACATCAAAACGTGTTGGGCATCAATTTGGATTTTAGGAAGTTCTGATATTTTTGAGTACCTGTTTGTGTTGTTTTTTAATTATATATACACATAAGGAAAAGTATTTCCTGGAAACATAAGTTGAGGTAGTCTTGAAATGAAAGATTTTTCCATTGCTGTCAATATTAATAATTTACATGAATGGTAAACTGGTCCTCATCAACCTCACAGTGCAATCTCTTACCCACAGAGGGGGCAGCTGAGGCGGCTGTCACAGGTCCGGCCTCGCAGACAGCGGGCGCAGAAGATGTGGTAGCAGTCCAACAAACATGGCGACTGGTACTGCTCGTGACACAGGTGACACACGAGTGGGTGGATGTTCGTACAATCCACATTGAAGGAGTTATCCAAACGGGTGAAGATTCCTCCTGCCATCTGTAAACAAAGTGTGTCACATGACTGACCATTTTTAAAAGGCCACGGTATCACAGCACAGAACAATAAAAAGCCTAAGCATATGTGACAATATTAAATTACAATCAAAATATACCAGTTATTATAAGAGATACGAAACAGTCAGTAAGATGTGAACTTTTAAATAAACAAGTATTATTTTTATTCTTTTTCTTTTACCTCGTCAGATGTGTGATACGTGCCTGGAGCTTCAGCAACACAGAGTCCACTGATGGCAAACCAACACCAAAAAGTTATACTGTATAGAGCTAACAGATCCCGCTGTAACTGCAGTATGTTAGTCTGCACAAAGCACAGAGAGCCACTGTCTTACCTTTCAGTGGCGCTATCAGCTACCCCCAGCAGGAATGACAGCAATGCAGGAACTCTTCAATAGTAGGCCCATGGGGTCCCTCTGCCAGGCAGCTGACAGCACCCACCTAATGCCAGCCCCTAAGTGCTGCCGGAATGCAACAGGGAAATTTAATATAGTTTTTTATAATCACTGTAAATACATTATGATCTTAAACCTTTATGATCTCTTAGGTATGAAGGTTAGGTGAAGAAAGAAAGCTTAGACGGCATTGATTGATAAAGTGTACATAACTTTGTCAGTGCCGTCTAAGCTGTTTCATTAAAATGATGCATTAATCATCATTGTTCATTGTTGTGTTGCATAAAGGCAACAGCAAAAAAAATAAATGCAATGTAAAAATAGATGCAATATCGATTGATTATCGGGAAAAGTTGTAATTTTCTAATAATTTACAACTAATTTCTTTGAGAGTTTATAGAAAATACATTGGTGTGAATTTTAAAGAAAATAAATTATTGGGAATTTAGACGGTTAAGTTTAAATTCACATCTCTAGCTTGAATATTTTAACTCAGTAAAGCTCACGTGTATCTAATCATCATTTTTAAAATAGTACCTAGTTTATGTAAAATAATGAACATATGTCTTATCTATGTGTAGACCTGTAGACATAAATACAATAAAGGGAGTTGTAAAAAAATATGTTTATTTTAATAAATGATACCTAGATTTACATATTTAACATAGAATTAGCTAAAACTGTGATTTGACTTTTTTTTCCCAGAGCCATTTTTAATCGATATCAGATATACTCGATGAGCGCGCGATCGATTGTGCAGCGGGGTTTTAAACTTCCTGCTCAACCTCCCTCCTTCCTTTTCTCTGACTGTGTCAGCCATGGCCCCGATTGTGAGTACCGAAATGATCCGAAAAACTGTATACACACGGTTTAAAACAGCTTTTCTTTAGCTCCCACCGAAGTGTACGCGTGTCGTGGTCATTAATATACGCGTCACTTGGTAGTATTAGCTATTCATTTGTATTTATTTACCGTCCCGACGAGCACCACGTTGGGCTAACGTTTAGTGCTAACGTTAGCTAGCAGCAGCTAACGTGAACGGCCTGACGCAAAGTTTTATTTTGGACAAACCAAACGTGGAGACATCCTAATGTTTAAAAGATCACGACATGTTTTGCTAACAAAGTTTTGCTTTTCTTTAGCTATTGTGAAGTTATACCTGACTGGGCGGTAGTTGTGTGTTTTTAATGAATTAACATTTATTTTTTTATATCCGTGCCAGAAAAAGCAGGTGGTCAAGAAGCAGGGTGGGAAGAGGAAGAAGCAGATCCTGAAGTTCACCCTGGACTGCACTCACCCTGTTGAAGATGGAATCATGGACGCTGCCAACTTTGTGAGTACCACATTTCAGACACACACACAGAAATAGCAGTGTTGAGCAGTGTGAAGCAGTTGTCGGACACAGTCGATGCTTGTCAAACACTACTGCCGAATTAATGGCATCAGTGTTAAATCACTATAGCTTATGTATGCTCTGTGGGTTTGTTGTCATATTTAATGTAGATATTTAATGATCACCATTCAGTTATTGTAAGAAACTCATCTGTAGAAAATACCTTTTTATTTTGATATTGCATTATTGCACATGTTCTGTTCATGGTTATTAGTACTAACTGGTTTGGTGTGTGACTTGCTTTGTCCTTGGCACACACAGGAGCAGTTTTTGCAGGAGCGCATCAAGGTGAACGGCAAAGCCGGAAACCTCGGTGGTGGTGTGGTGTCCATCGAGAGGAGCAAGAGCAAAATTGCTGTGAACTCTGAAGTTCCTTTCTCAAAGAGGTACAAAATGCATTACAAACTCGCCAGATAGTTTGTAACTAATACTAACTTTTTTTTAACATATTAGATTAGATTTACTTTATTCATCCCACAACTGGGAAATTTACATGTTACAGCAGCGGACAGAAAGTAAAATTACACTCCAGGATAAGTTATACCTGAAAACAAAAAATAAAGTTATTGTAATGTAAAAATGACTTGTAAATAAATAATATTGCACTGGTAGAGTTATACTTGAGATAGCAATGTAAAAGTAAAGTAATAAAGTATTGCAGCTGCTGCTTTGTGCACTGTTTGCTACTTGCCCGCAAATATATTTTGAGATAAAATATTTCCAATTTGAAATCTCCCATAGAAGCTATGCAATTGTTGTTTGAATGAGAAAAATATAATAGATAGTACAATAGACAGACCACTTTTGGAAAAAAATGAGAAGACACCAAACAAATAAATTTCTATTTGCTGTAATAAGATGCCAAACATATCAAGTCCATACCTGATTACAGATGTGGCTGTAAGGGGTTTGTGGCTTTTAAATACACAATGGAGAAGCTGTGTTACTACTGTGGTACACTATTCACTGTCCATATGCACTACCTAATGAAAATACTTAAGTGTCTGGTTGTTCTTGATCAGAACTACTATGATTTGAATGTGTGTGTTTCAGCTTTTAAGTTTCTTGAAGGTTTTGTTGACATTGTTGAATTGTGAAATTGAACTACATATTTTGCTGAAACTAATGCAATCCAATACAACACCATCTGTAACCTACCTAAATGGGTTGTTATATCTGTGTTGTACTGAATTGCATTCGATTGTAAAGGCATAACTAACCAACGAGTCTCAGTGTGTTTAAGTATAAAATATATTGAGGAACAGTAGGGAAAGCAGAGGTAAAAATAATGTAATTAAAATGGCTTAGTACCAAGAAACTGGGGTAGCTAAGTGGATTTCAGACATCATTAATTTTATTATTTACACCTGTGGTTTTCCTGCTAGTGTCAGAACATTGTCAGTGTAAAAAAGCCTTCTTGCCACTGAGGTCTGTGGATTTATGAGCCACTTGTCAAGATGCCAGTTTTTTCCCTTGATTAACTCTTTGTTCTAGTGTTGTAATAATACCACATAACGCAGTCTGCATTGGCATACAACACAATGGCAAAAGTAGGAAACAAATGTTGTGTGATGGTGTCCTGGGAGAAAAAGCCAAACGGTGACCAAAATTACTTTGGTTTTACACACAGGAGATGAAGAAAAGCTGCACATACATGAGAAACAATAAAATATGTCACAGAAAATATAAAAATAAAACAATCAGTCCTAAATACAGATAGAGATTTTCAAAACAATGACACAGAGTTTCTTTCATTTTTGGTGGAAAGCTGTTCAAGAGTTTCAGTCCTCTGATGAAAAACCTTCTGCCCACCACTACTTTAATATTTGCACTTCCTCGTTTAGTTACCTTTGGCAGGTCATTGAATAAGTAACAATCGTCCAGTAGACTGCAAACCTTGGCATGAATAAGATTTTTAGAATCAACAATTGTCATAGCTTTTTGCATTCTGAAAAATAAGCTCATTTATGTCATTTAAAGTAAGCACAGTCCCGTCACAGTGAGTTTGAGTTAGGATCACCACCACCAGAGGGTGACCGTACCACTGTGATTCCTAAATGGAGCAATTCCTAACACCAGTGGAGAAGGCAACTGACGTTTAAGAATGTTTCAAATAGTAATGTGGTTAGTTTCTGAGTGAGATTTTTTAAAAATTAAATTATGAGACTATAGTATCACAAATTATGCTCTTTGAATCAAAAAAGTATTTCAGACAAAATTAAACAATTAATGATTGATTTGTGCGCATACATTTTAACAGTATTAAACATACATCTGACCTTATTTTGCTCCAATATTTATTCCACAGGAAATGTGGAGAATGCATACAGTATTTGGTGCAGGTTTCCTGGCAATAGCTGACAAAAATTAAAAGCATAGTACACACTAATTGGTTGGTGCTGTTTTATCCCCCCACCCCCTCCTCTTTTTTTTTTAGGTATTTGAAGTATCTCACCAAGAAATATCTGAAAAAGAACAACCTCAGGGACTGGTTGAGGGTTGTGGCCAACACCAAGGAGAGCTATGAGCTGCGCTACTTCCAGATCAACCAGGATGAGGAGGAGGAGGAGGAGGATTAAACCTGTCACCACTTTTAATAAAGTTTCTAAAGAGTGGGAAAACTGTTTTTTGTCATTGAAGTAATTTTTTTTGCTTACTCTCATGACAGCATACACGACATGATTGTGCAACAACAAAGAAACTTTAACACTGGTTGCTTTGTTGTAGTATTTTATTATAGAAGTGCGACATATTAATCCAATTGTTTTAATCCAGTTATGTTTTTTGATTGTTTCCCCATGTGCAGACATTATCACAAACACAGCTAATTATGCAGACATAATATATAAACTACAGATAATATATACAGAAAATTAAAACTTAAACTGCGTAATGGTATAGGTCGAAAAGAAATGAAGCAGTGTAGAATTGATAGGCGATGGTAAATGACATAGATGTGTAGTATGAATAGATATGGATAGATGTAGAGTGAGGGCTGGCTGTGTACTTTCACCACACGGTGTGTGTGTGTGTGTGTGTGTGTGTGTGTCTCCTAATGCTCAAAGTGCAGCAGACACTCAGGCTCTCTGTGGGGCATCCTGTGGTTACCTTGACAACAGTCAGGACTCTTGTCAGAAGCTGAAGTTTTTACAAAATTAATAAACAGGTTATTTCTGCCGTAGGATTCAGTCAAAGATTAAAAAGTGAAAGTTGAACCCAAAACTTTAATAAGATGGCAATTATTGTTTACTTCCTGAGAAGTGGCATGACCCCCCCACATTTTAACAGTATTAAACATACATCTGACCTTATTTGCTCCAATATTTATTCCACAGGAAATGTGGAGAATGCATACAGTATTTGGTGCAGGTTTCCTGGCAATAGCTGACAAAAATTAAAAGCATAGTACACACTAATTGGTTGGTGCTGTTTTATCCCCCCACCCCCTCCTCTTTTTTTTTTAGGTATTTGAAGTATCTCACCAAGAAATATCTGAAAAAGAACAACCTCAGGGACTGGTTGAGGGTTGTGGCCAACACCAAGGAGAGCTATGAGCTGCGCTACTTCCAGATCAACCAGGATGAGGAGGAGGAGGAGGAGGATTAAACCTGTCACCACTTTTAATAAAGTTTCTAAAGAGTGGGAAAACTGTTTTTTGTCATTGAAATAATTTTTTTTGCTTTCTCTCATGACAGCACACACGACATGATTGTGCAACAACAAAGAAACTTTAACACTGGTTGCTTTGTTGTAGTATTTTATTATAGAAGTGCGCCATATTAATCCAATTATGCTTTTTGATTGTTTCCCCATGTGCAGACATTATCACAAACACAGCTAATTATACAGACATAATATATAGACTACAGATAATATATACAGAAAATTAAAACTTAAACTGCGTAATGGTATAGGTCGAAAAGAAATGAAGCGGTGTAGAATTGATAGGTGACGGTAAATGACAGATGTGTAGTATGAATAGATATGGATAGATGTAGAGTGAGGGCTGGATGTGTACTTTCACCACACGGTGTGTGTGTGTGTGTGTCTCCTAATGCTCAAAGTGCAGCAGACACTCAGGCTCTCTGTGGGGCATCCTGTGGTTACCTTGACAACAGTCAGGACTCTAGTCAGAAGCTGAAGTTTTTACAAAATTAATAAACAGGTTATTTCTGCCGTAGGATTCGGTCAAAGATTAAAAAGTGAAAATTGAACCCAAAACTTTAATGAGATGGCAATTATTGTTTACTTCCTGAGGAGTGGCATGACCCCCCCTCTCCCCACCCCCCTCATCCACTGAGGGTAAACGCTGTGAATGAAGAGTGAAGCAGCAGCAGCAGAAGTTTGTCTCCATCCTCTGGACCTGCACAACGGAACCGGGCTCAGGCGACACAGGCGCAGGACAGGATCCGCCTATTAGCGCCAACACGGCGTCGCCGCACCGCGCGCCCCGTCACTATCACCCGCATTTCTGTCTTTTCTGCGCACGACTAGTCGGAGCGGTAACTAGGGGAGCATGACTAACTAGTTGTGGGTGAAATTATGGGATGCATCGCCATGGCAACCGACCAGACGTCACAATCTGGGCATGTGTGTTCCATTTTTGTCTTTCTTATTTTTCAGACTGGAGGACCTGGATAGAGATCAGCGGGGGGAGGACAATAAAATAAAACCAAAAAATAAACAAGAAAAAGAATCTCTATTTTCCCTGAGATGATTTTTCTGTCCCGCTGCCGGAGAGAAAGGACCCGGATTGACTGAGGAGAATAATAATCATAGAGAATAAGCGGGGCGCGCGGTGGAGCCGGGGCTGCTGGCTGAGGACCGAGGCTGAGCCGCGGCGTCTGCAGGGTTAACTTCCGCTCTCCTCCGCCTGAGAGGGGCTTCGGGTTCGGGGGGCTATGAGCTGAAGATGCCGGGGTCGCTGAGTAATGAAGACGAGGGACAGGACGACATGGATTTTGAAGACGATATGCCAGGTGAGGGGAAGTGGAGGAGGAGGGGTGGGGTGGGGGGCGGGGTGTCCTTCAGAGTATTATTATTATTATTATTATTATTATTATTATCATTTTGCGGCTGTTACGCATTGATTGCGGGAAAAGGGCTCGTCCTGCGTCCCTGAGACCGGAGAGGAGGAGGAGGGGGGCGGGGGGGTGGAGAGGGGTGGGGTGCAGACAGCAGAGTCATGCCTTTATCTCCAGTGTCTTGTCCAAAGGTGGGAACAGGTCTGTTTTTTGGGGTTGGGGGGGTGGGGGGGTTGACCTCACGTGCCTGATGTGCGGCGTGGTGGTGGGGGTATGGGGGGGGGGGGGCAGGATCACAGTCTGCAAGTGGCCGCATTCACCTCAAGTCCAAAAACACAAGTTTCTGCATTTCTTCCTGTCAGCTCGTGCGCAAAAAGATGTTTGTTTTTTTTTTTTTGCACGCGCGACAATACAGTTGTTTCCAGCTGTGGTCACGAGGCTGCTCCAACTTCATGGGGATTTTTTTATTTTATGTTTTATTTGTGGTTGTTGTTTGTTTTGGTCAGTGGTGCATGATGGCAGAGGTGTGGAGGCCACGTGCTCGGACACAGGAACCAGCAGTGGTCACCTGGTGGTGATCAGGGTTCCTGACCCTCACACTGGAAGATGCAGCTCATTGAGTTGACATGGTGGCTTCATGCCAAACCAAACCTGTTCACCGCCTCTGCCCATCTGTCCTGAACACTCTGCCCCCCCCCATCTATATGTTATATCTATAAGTTACTGCCTCTCTGACAGGTGTCACCAGCTCATCCTCTCAGGTCGCCCACATAAATCTGCCTGTACCTGATGGAGGGACCTGATTAGTTTGGTGACTCCTGTTGTCTTAATGATGCTAATTAAATAACTATCAGACAAACCAGCCGAGTGTTGAGTTTATTTAGGGTGTGTTTCCTGGTGCAGTGTGTTATGGGCTGTTGTGTTCTGCCATTGTGCTGCGTCAGTTAATGTAATTGTGCGTTGTTGTTGTGATTTAGTCCAGTGCAGCCTACAGAGTCACATATTTTCCATATATTTAGTTTTTGGTGTATCTCTGCAGATCGCACCTTATTTGGTTTGACGTCAGGGGCGACTCTTAAAAGATGCTGCTCCCCCCCCTACTATTTCACTTTCACCCCCCCCCTCCCAAAAAGTTTCCTGGTTATAAAAAAAACATGACGTGAAGTGTTATGGGGGCATAAATAAGTCAATAGAGGCTTAAGCCTATAGGTCTAATCAGGTGCTGCTGAGTAGTGACATCATTATTTCATAAGCCTTTTCTTTTTTTTTTTACAATATGATAATTAAGTTTCCCAAAATATATAAAAGTCAAACAACAGATTTGCCACAATGCATCTATTTACACTGTTTTCAAGGTTTTAACCCTTTAGGTTTATGGAGATATAGCATCCAACCTGTGAGAAGCCAGATGAAGTCTTAGAGACGTCTGTGTTAGGATGAGCAGCATGCAGACAGATAGAGGGGGGGGGGGGGGGGGGTGGGGGAGCTGTAGCAGCTGAGACATCATCTATGACTGCCAACCATAGCCTGAGGGAGAACACAGGAACTGATGCGTGTCCCCAGTAACCCGGGGGTGGGGTGGGGGTGGGGGGGTCTGGTTAAACATGTATGAGGAAAGAAAGGTGCGATTGATTGTGGCAGGTGAGTGAAGAGATGTGAGCAGTAATCCCTGTTCAAAAACACAAATATTTGTCACCTGTCAGTCAGAACCGCTCCATGTGGGTTCTTTTTCGGCTATAACGCCATAAACCATTATGATGATGATGATCCTGTGTAGTGTGGTGAAGGCCAAAAACCATAATTACGTCATTGTTAATGGATGGATTTGTTTCTTAATGATGCTTTTGTGCGATTGGCGCCGTCTTATTGTTTACATTTCTCATATCACTGTGACAAAAGACAAGCACAGCCATTGTTATGCCGCCGGTATCGGCGGCGGTTGTCAGAAGCGTTTATGACCTCCATCAACAGACATCAAAGTGACAGGCAAGGTCAGGAATCCGGATCACTTTTTTTTTTTTCCCCTGCATCAAAATCAATGCAATTAAAACACAAATTGTAGAAGCACGTCCTCTGGGAACCTTAAAACGCTAAATGCCATCCCATCACGGATTTTATCCGCCGTGGCACATAAAGTGTCCTCATTCCCTTTGTTTCACGCGGAGTTCTTACACACTCCGACACAGACTGCTCCGTTGTGTTTTCCCTTTTAATTGTTTTCTTCTTCTCTGAAATGAATAGATGATCCTGGGCTTTTGTGCGCCTACATACGTTATCCCCAACTGGAGCGGGCTCTATTTTTGGATCCTTTACTGTGGAGGTTGACACCATTTTTTCCTGCTGCACGTGCACACAGCCAAAGCACGAAATACGCCTTTGATGCGTGTCCCCAGTAACCCGGGGGGTGGGGGTGGGGGTCTGGTTAAACATGTATGAGGAAAGAAAGGTGCGATTGATTGTGGCAGGTGAGTGAAGAGATGTGAGCAGTAATCCCTGTTTAAAAACACAAATATTTGTCACCTGTCAGTCAGAACCGCTCCATGTGGGCCTTGATATAATTTTTTTATTTTTTATTCTTCGGCTATAACGCCATAAACCATTACGATGATGATCCTGTGTAGTGTGGTGAAGGCCAAAAACCATAATTACGTCATCGTTAATGGATGGATTTGTTTCTTAATGATGCTTTTGTGCGATTGGCGCCGTCTTATTGTTTACATTTCTCATATCACTGTGACAAAGACAAGCACAGCCATTGTTATGCTGCCGGTATCGGCGGCGGTTGTCAGAAGCGTTTATGACCTCCATCAACAGACATCAAAGTGACAGGCAAGGTCAGGAATCCGGATCACTTTTTTTTTTTTCCCCCTGCATCAAAATCAATGCAATTAAAACACAACTTTGTAGAAGCACGTCCTCTGGGAACCTTAAAACGCTAAATGCCATCCCATCACGGATTTTATCCGCCGTGGCACATAAAGTGTCCTCATTCCCTTTGTTTCACTCGGAGTTCTTACACACTCCGACACAGACTGCTCCGTTGTGTTTTCCCTTTTAATTGTTTTCTTCTTCTCTGAAATTAATAGATGATCCTGGGCTTTTGTGCGCCTACATACGTTATCCCCAACTGGAGCGGGCTCTATTTTTGGATCCTTTACTGTGGAGGTTGACACCATTTTTTCCTGCTGCACGTGCACACAGCCAAAGCACGAAATACGCCTTTTCTTTTCTTTTCTTTTCTTTTTTTTTTCTTAAACATGCATCAGTCGATGAGCACCACTGCATTCTGGTGGTGCTTTTTTTTTTTTTTTTTTTTACATTGGACACGTTATGATCTTGCGCATTGTGTGTAATATATATGATTTTAATGACGCCGTTTGGGCTCTATCCTTCCATCACTTTGATGATTTCATTTTCTAATAATACTCCACGGGTTTTTGTGTCTGAAGGCGTCTGAGGCCTGAGCTGTACGCACTTCATCAATGGAGAAAAGGAAACCCTCTGGCTCTGTCTTGCCTGATGTGTGTGGCAGGCGATGCTGGGCAACATTAAGTGTGCATTTCAATACAGAGACAGCACTAATGCACTTTCCCGTAATCTCTGGCTTCCTCGCTGGGGACTCGCTCGCGAAGCCGCCTGCTAATGGGTCAGTCCTCCGGCCGAGCCCTTGCAGGAAGGTCAGATCAGCGGATCCATCCACGTTTTGCCAAGTGGGAGCTTTGGTCCTGCTTCTATAAAAGATCCGGTGCCAGACCTCTGGGCCACATGACTGAGCGTCCTGCTCTTTTCCCAGCACCTGGCACAGCCTGGTTCACTCACCAGGCAAAAAGATTATCTTTCCCCTGATGGGTTTCCCTCGGGGGGACGTCACAGGCCATTTACCGTCGGCACTGTCAGGATCATAAGGCGATGCAGGTTTAAATTGAAACTTCTTTTTTTTTTTTGTTCCCAGTGAATTCCACTGCTGTCATAAGCCTCCGACAAATAAATTCCTTTAGTGACACACCATTTGTTCAATATTTTTGCAGTAACTTCATTTTCCCCTCCCGGGTAAGACTTGGTCTGCCGCCATGCTGGCAGCTCGGCGTGGCTCGACACTGTCGTCGCCATTTCTTTTTGTCATATTTTTAATTTTATTTATTTTTAATCCAATTTCATCCACAATTTCCGTGAATTAAAAAAAAATGCTGCAGTGAAAAGTCTCTTTCTGGAAATCCATCCAATTCATCACCACAGTCAGCAGGACACACCATCTGGGCCGCCGTGAAAAATTTGATTGACAGGCCAATAATTTCATCCGGACAGTCAACCTATTATCATGGCTAAAGAGGACCAAGTCCCGGCAGCTCAGAGCGAATCAGGTGCATCATGTAATTGAACTATGAAACCCCGCATCAGCAACACTGCATCATCACTGTCAAGTCGGAGTGCGGGAAGCGGAGCAGGGGCCACGCGGTCCGGCATCGTCTGGCACATCTAATGCATGATGTGTGGTCAGAGTGTCAGCCATAGTTCAAAGTAAGGGTGAACAGTGTCAGTGTGTGCTCTCTGTCTCCATCTGCATCTCACCCGCATCTGTATCCAAACGGCCATCGAAGATTTGATTTCGCATGAGTTATTGTGTGTGTGTGTGGGGTTGTCATGGATACAGTATCAATATGATGCTGCATCAGGGTGTGACTGACAGGTGCCTGAAACGTTATGACACACAAACGTAAACATGTTTTCATCATTATTTTAGATTATAGATTATAGATTATAGATTATTATTATCCGTGCTAATTATTGTCTATTCTTGTCAAGGAATAGTCACAGTCACCAATATGTGTGTGTGTGTGGCGCGTGTGAGAGCGTGGGACACCTCCTGCTAGCTCTGCTAAACAGCGGATAAGTGGTTGGTGAGGTGTGTGTGTGTGTGTGTGTGTGTGAGTGTGTGTGTGTCTGCTACATGGGAATCCCTCCTCCCCAATTTCTCACTCCAGCTACCCAGGGGAGTGGTAGACTGCAGGGCGAGTGCTGGCTGATTGACTCTGATATTTCATGGCCTCCAGTGAGCCTGTGCGTGTGTGTGTGTGTGTGTGTGTGATGCAGACGTGCAGCAGTGTGGACGGAGGAGAGACAGACAGGCAGTCGGAGACGCGGGTTGAGGTTGCATCTCCATCTCTCTAGTGATGTGTTGTTTGGGTCTCTCTCTCTCTCGCTCTCTCTCCTTTACTTACCCCTCTGTGACCCGCTATGGCGTCAGTGGATTCTGCTGTGCTCAGCAGGTTTGTTGAGACAGTGCAGCTGACAACCAGCGGCAGGTCCCTTTATTCCCAGCTAGCATTAGCGGCGGAGGATATGCTGAGTATTTACTGTACCTCAGTGGTCGTCACCTGTGTCATCTCTTCATCATCTGGAAAAGCAAAAGTTGATCCACACTCAATGATGTGTGATTATTGGCTTTATTCTGCTCCGATTTTCAGTTTTATTAAAAGAAAAAAAGCTGACTCGTCACGTTCCTCCCTCATATACTACACTACTAATTTTAATTAATGATTCATTTGTTTAATTTTGTTAACGTCCTGACAAGCTCCAGTTTGTCAATGTTGTCATACTGAGAAAATGCCGGGATCCTCACCCATCATTTGTATTGCCCAGCGACCTAATCAATTAACCAATTAAAACCAATTATAATTTCCTGCTAATTGAGGAATCAATTGACATAACCAAACCAAGCCAAAACGTACCAATCCATTTAGCTTCAGGCTTCTTTCTGACTGAACTCAGTTAGGCATCATCCAAATGCATCACCCTACTGTATGATGTACACCGTGCTCCTGCCAACACGTGTTCTTGTCTCTTTCCGTCCAGATGAGGACGACGAAGGCGAGCGCAACGCCGTGCCCCTCGCCCCCCTCGACAGCTTCTTCTCCGACGACGACTCCCTCAAACAGCAGAAGAAGAAGAAGCCCAAAAAGATGAAAGAGGGAAAAGTGCCCAAAGTGAAGAAGAGGAAAAAGGAGGTAAGGAGGTGTGAAATCACTCAACACCATCTGTCATGACCTTGGACGCGGCGCCTTGGCAGGCATTTTGGCTCACGCTGTTCTCCGCTCTCCATTTCTCAACCCATCGCTCTTTTCACGCGTCTGCAGTTGGATCAGAGGTGTGTTTGTGTGTGTGTGTTTGTGTGTGTGTGTGTGTGTGTGTGTGTTTTGGCTGCTGGGCCGCCTCTGTCATCTAAACGAGAGGCAGTGGACTGTCACGGGCGTACGAGAGGTTGGCAGCAGCGTACGATGTGAGCACCATGTGTGGACAGGGAGTGTGTGTCGGATGTAGCCTGCAGGGTGCGGTGGCGGGTGAGCAGGTCGTGGACTGGTTCTAAAGCCTCATGTGAGGTCAGGTCAGGTCAGGTCAGAGGCCTAAACTGTAATGATGAGAGATGAGAGCTAACGCTGCAGCCACATTAAAATATCTGTTTAAATATCAGTTAGGCTCCTGATTGGTTCTTATCAGTGGCAGCTCGGCGAGCAGCCCCGATCACACCGATACCACCCTCTGCTCCTCTCATCGCAAACCTTAGTGGACAGAGTTCAAAGGTCACGGTTGTTGCTCGTTCTTGTCAGGAGAGATATGTTGGGAACAGCTGGAGGGACTTTCATGATACGCCTCCACGTGGAGGTCCATGAATGTATTTGAATTTGGTGGCTCAAAGTTCAAAGGTCATTTAGCGTCTATTTTTATACCTGAAAATGAAAATTATTCCATAATGACAGGAATTCACCATATTCCCGGTGTGTTTCCCACCTGTGCCACTGTCATTACTGGGATTATGGGATGTTCCCCTCTGTCAGGTGGTGATGCCAGCGATGCCGTGCTGAGCTTTGTTGGCCGGGTTCCCTCCACTGGGCCCTTTGGTACACACTGTGTGTGTGTGTATGTGTGTGTGTGTGTGTGTGTGTCTCACTCTGCTCTGTATTCACCTCCTCGTCCCTCAAGCATCTCCTCTTTCTTTCTTTCTTTCTTTCCCGGTCACCCCCCCAGTCGTTGGTGTCAGACAGGGGGCCGGGAGTGACTCGAGGTCGGTGGCACATGGCGGTCTGTGGTCGGAGCTGCTGGTGGGGGGAACGGTTGGTCCTTTCGTCCGCAGTGACACGCAGACATCTGCCGTATCATATCGGGGGGGTAGTTTATGGAGGTGGGAGGAGAGAAAGCGGCGCAGTTTGTTGGTCGTATGGAGGCTGCGCTTTGGCCACAAACGGTGCGGGAGCCGGAACGTTTAGCCGGAATACCGTCGCCGTGAGACGAGCCTGTGTCTTGTTGTTCTAACTTTAACGTCCTCTGCGGGTGTGTGAGTCAACAGCGAGCGAGCTGTTGCCGCTGCTGGGGACTCGTCGAGGCCGCAGTTAAACCGAGATGTGTTTTTCTTTTGTTGTTGTTTCTCACGGCGTTATTTTCTCCTCTGCTGAACGGGATTTTTACAGAAAATCCAGTTCTTTGCTCGTTTCATGTTTCGCTGCGGCGTCCTGTGCCGTCTCCCTGAGGCAGAGCCATTAAGGGAAAGCATCTAATTAGATTATGTTATCAGCATTTATCTGATTTTCTTCCCTCTCTGAGCAGAGACGCCCTCTTTGTTGCCGCCGGTGTCCACGTTGCTCCTGTGATGATGATGATGATGATGATGATGATGATGATGATGTGTCTGTACTGAAACACTGAGACACTGAAACACTGTAACACTGAACTCTGAGCCGCTCTGAGGCTTTGCAGTCGCTCTCGACAGTGGTTCTGCTTCTTTGCTTTTCCCTCCTCCATCTCCACCTCCACTCCCATCCCCCATCCACAATCTTCAATTTACTCTCTCTCTCTCTCTCTCTCTCTCTGTCCTTCTTCTTATGCATGAGATTTGTCTAGACGGGTGCTGGAGCTCCAGCTCTGCAACCACAGGCCTCTGCATAACAAGCTCGTTATGCAAACGCCTCTGATTGGATGGCGTCGTTCCATCGGCTGCCAATGTGACAGAGTGTATGGGGGGTGGCGGTGGTGGTGGTGGTGGTGGTGGTGAATGGCATGATAGGAGAAAAACAGAGGAAGGGAGGAAAAACAGGGGGAGCAGTTAAGAGAAAGAGACAAAATATTGGGGTGGTGGGGGGTGGTGTTATGAGATGTGGGGGGGTAGAGAGAGAGAGAAAGAGAGAGAGAGAGGGAGGCGGGGGGGGGGGGGGGGGGGGGGGGGGGGGGGGGGGGGGGGGAGTAGAAAAAGAAGAGAGAAAACTAGGAGGAGAGAGCGAGAGAAAAGAGAGCTGGAGCCAGACACTGCTCAAATTTGGTCGCCATGGCAACACAGCCAGGCTGCTGGTCGGGTTGGCGGGCGCTGCGGCAACGTGAGCCTTTCCACTGCACTACAGAGTCCAACGCCTGCAAGCCTCTGTGTGGATCCACACAGGCCTGCTGAGCAACAGGCAGTGAACGCAGCACGACGCTGCTGCGCACTAATTCCCCCCTTTAACACCAGCACACCTGGACATGTCCTGTACACACTGTACACACACACACACACACACACACACACACACACACACACACACACATACAGGCAGACTGTGTGCGCACATGTGATACAATGAGAGAAGCATCACACTCCCTTTTCATTGTCTGTGTGATATGGACGCACATACTTTCCTGTGTGCGCTCTAATGCATTTGTCCATATGGACGAACGCGAGCAACGCCGTTTTCATTGTCAACCGCACAAGCTCCTGGTGGCAGCTGATTGGCTGTTGCCTTTGTGTCAAAGGTGAACGTGCCTCTGACTTGATCTATCTATCTATCTATCTATCTATCTATCTATCTATCTATCTATCTATCTATCTATCTATCTATCTATCTATCTATCTATCTATCTATCTATCTAATCTCTAACACTGGCTAAACAACGCTCTGCTTATTTGCCTTGTGTGTTGTTTTTATTCAGTGAACATAGAGTTGTGTCTTTTGTGAATTTTACCACATCGTTGTTGGAAACGGAGCAGGAACAGTTCATGGTCTGTTTCTTTTGACACGCTCATATCCCGCGACTGATGACCACTTGAAACAACTTCTGATGTTTTCATGTCCCTCTGCAAA
Organism: Trinectes maculatus; assembly: GCA_016785345.1. Lineage (NCBI taxonomy): Eukaryota > Metazoa > Chordata > Actinopteri > Pleuronectiformes > Achiridae > Trinectes > Trinectes maculatus. The sequence continues at coordinate 570,856 of JAFBJQ010000142.1, forward strand.
TGACTCAGGGAGGAATCCAGGTGCGAGTGGACAGCGACCTGGAGGAGACCTCGGAGGTGGAGGAGGAGCGGGAGCGGGAGCGGGAGCGGGAGCGTCCGGAAATAGGCTCGGAGAGCGAGAGCAGCATGTACGGCCCCACCAAGAAGAAGAAGAAGAAACCGAAGGAGAAGAAAGAGAAGAAGCCCAGGAAGAAGAAGAGAGATGAGGAAGACGACGACGACGACGACGACGATGGTAACATGAAAGTAAGTGCACGTCCACGATGCTGACTCATCGCTACATATTCTGATGACCCGGCATTATTTATGATGTCATTAGATTTCTACATTTATACTAGATTCCTAGATCATCAATAACATCAGGTGGTGCAGTGGTTAGCAGTGTTGCTTCTTGGTTCGCTTTGTGGCGTTTGCATGGTCTTCCTGTGTTTACGTATTTGTTTTTCATGTTTCCAACCACATTCCAACGACGGGTTGGATTTTATGAATTAAACATCAGTGTTGCTTCCTCTCGTCCGTATTTCCCCAGGAGCCCAAGTCGTCCAGCCAGCTGATGCAGGAGTGGGGTCTGGAAGACGTTCAGTACGGCTTCACGGAGGACGACTACAAAACCATCACCAACTACAAGGCTTTCAGCCAGTTCCTCAGGCGAGCATCTCACTTTGTGTCTGGGGTATCGCTCTGTGTCAAACCGCTCTGTTCTTGTTTGTGTTTCTAAGAATTGTCAGATTCCCTCAGCGTGAGACTGGCAACAACAACAACAACAAAAAAAACCCAAAAACGCACAAAACAAAACAGCGAGCAAACGCCGCTCTGTTTCGTTTGAGCTCGTCTGTTGGCGTAAAGCGTCTGTCTCACCTGGGGCTGTCTGGCTCGACTGAGCCTGTGCTCTGACAAAGTGGAGCATGAGCTCCTGCAGCGCCCCCTGTGAGTAGTCAGCTGCTCACTGGATGCCAGTGACAGCCTGGGGGCCCTGGGACCCGGTGCCAAACCTCAAGCTGCTGCCTGACAAATCACAAACATGACATATACGCAGCAAAGCAGGGAGAGCAGGACTTAAGGGGCAGCGAGGTGTCAGCCAATCAGGACCCGGCTCCGTCCCGTGCTAACGTGAGTGGGAATGACATTAACGGGAATGAAGCGTGACATAATAAAGCTGCCGTTGTCTCCTCTGCCCCCTGGTTTCTCTCAGGCCTCTCATTGCCAAGAAGAACCCCAAGATTCCCATGTCCAAGATGATGACAGTGTTAGGGGCCAAGTGGCGGGAGTTCAGCGCCAACAACCCGTTCAAAGGGGCGTCCGCCACCGCTGTTGCCGCCGCCGTGGCCGCCGCTGTGGAAACGGTTACCGTGGCCCAGCCGACGTCCGTCAGCAGCAGCCAGCCGAGCTCTCAGCTAGGGCCGATCAAAAAAGCCAAAACCAAAGAGGGGAAGGGTAAGGTCACGTGAGCGGTGGCACAACAACAAGGTTTTTTGTCTTTTTTTTGGCGTGACTAAACTGTATTCGTGTGTCTCAGGGCCAGGAGTCAGAAAGAGGAGCAAGTCTGTGAAGGAGGTGAAGAAGAAACCGAAGCCGAAGAAGACGAAATCAAAGTCGGGCCAAAGTGGGAAGAAGAAGAAAGCGTCCTCGGTACGTCCCGTTTTCATTGTGTTGTTCTGTTTGTCCCCCGCACGCAGCTCATTAATCGTCTCAGCGCCTTCTGTTCTCAGCGACATCAAAGTGACCCCGGCTGTTGATGGCGCTCACAGTGTACGAGTTTATTTTCATTTCCTCTGCAGCTCTGAGCCGTTTACTTTATGCCTTTTACAGAGCGAGGACGACTTCCTGGAGGAGTCGGACTTTGATGACATCAGCATCCACAGTGCCTCCGTGTTTTCTGATACCCTGGGGGCCGCCACCAAGAAAAAGGCTCGACGTGGGCGGAAAAAAAGGAAAAGTATGTGTGTGTGTGTGTGTGTGTGTGTGTGTGTGTTTTCCCCCTCTAAACCCTGTGAACCAGAAAAACCGGTTTGATTATAGGTTCCAAGGAAATTAAAATCTATTTTTTAAGCTTTATTTCCTCCGAGAACGTTCTCTGATGGCGCCGTTATCTAGCGGAGTCTCACTCGCGTAAACGCAAATTAAATAAAGCTGCGTTCAAGTACGGATCTGTACGTAGGAATTACTCGTGCTTACCCCTGTCTCTGTCTCCGTCCAGAGGAAGACGGCGATGGCTATGAGACAGATCACCAGGACTACTGTGAGGTTTGCCAGCAGGGTGGGGAGATCATCCTGTGTGACACCTGTCCCAGAGCGTACCACCTGGTGTGTCTGGACCCGGAGCTGGAGAAGGCCCCCGAGGGCAAATGGAGCTGCCCGCACTGTGTGAGTGGATACGTTTCATATACATTACGCGCATATTGGTTGTTTTATTCCTTTATATGTGCTAACAACATACTAGTCATGTGTAGGAGCTGATTTAGATGTGCTTGAGGAACACGAAAAGCCTCAAGGCACCAACTAATGGACCTCACTGCAACCCTGTGTCCTTCTCAGGAGAAAGAGGGAATCCAGTGGGAGGCGAAAGACGAGGAGGACGATGAGGAGGAGGCTGTCGGCGAGGAAGAGGATGACCACATGGAGTTCTGCAGAGTGTGTAAAGATGGAGGGGAGCTGCTGTGCTGCGACACCTGCCCTTCCTCTTACCACATCCACTGCCTCAACCCGCCGCTCCCAGAGATCCCCAACGGAGAGTGGCTGTGTCCTCGCTGCATGGTGAGCTGACCCCCTCGGGATCGGTCAACCGTTGGAAACCGTTGTGGAGTTCATTTCAGATTTTTTTTCCCCCTCTTTTCCTCATAGTGCCCTCCCCTGAAAGGTAAAGTACAAAGGATTCTGCACTGGACGTGGGGCGAGCCTCCGTTACCAGCCGAACTGCCTGCCGGCCCTGATGGGAAGCCAAACGATCCGCTGACCAAGCCCCCGCTCAAGGGCCACCCAGAGAGGGAGTTCTTTGTGAAGTGGGCCGGCCTGTCGTACTGGCACTGCTCCTGGGTCAGCGAGCTGCAGGTGAGATGCTGCTGCTCACGTTGGCCACAGGAACCATGTGTCTCAGTTTGCGAAATACAAAACACAACAAACTGCTTTTTTTCTTCACTTGACAACTTTTCACAGTTTAGTATAAACTGACAGTGCATGATCCTACATCCGTTCATCTGTCGATCGTACAGGAATTTAAAGGTCGCGACCCAGCTGATATTTAATGTAGTCATATGTAGTAGTATTTTGCGGCCTCGCTGATTGCTGTGCTTTGTCCATGGTTGTGCAGTTGGAGCTGTATCACACCGTCATGTATCGCAACTACCAGCGGAAGAACGACATGGACGAGCCGCCGCCGTACGACTACGGCTCCGGAGAGGAGGAGCTCAACAGTGAGAAGAGGAAGAGCAAGGACCCTCAGTACGCCGTGATGGAGGAGCGCTTCTACCGCTATGGCATTAAACCCGAGTGGATGGTTATCCACCGGGTCCTCAACCACAGGTGGCGTCTCCACACAGCCTAATCATATGTTTACTACATGACATCTGTTGTAGCATAAACACGTTGTTCAGTGAGTGACTTTCGTCGTTTTCACGTGATCTTAGCATCTCGTTAACGTGTGCCGACTCCCCCCTGTAGTTTTGATAAGGACGGCGATGTGCATTATCTGATCAAGTGGAGGGACCTGCCCTATGACCAGTGTACCTGGGAGATGGACGATTTCGACGTCCCCGAATACGACAGTCACAAAATTTTTTACTGGGACCACAGGTTGGTCGACAACGTTTCTATCATTTCTCTCCCGGTGGCGTTTCTAATCACAGGGAGAAAAGCAGACATAGATCCTCGACATGTGCAAGTGAGTTGTTTGGCTGATCGAGTTGCTGCAATTTTTTTTTGTCTCAGAGAGCAAATCTTAGGTGAGGACCAACGCCCCCTGGTGGCGAGGAAAGGACAAAAACTCAAACAGGATCATCCAAAAAGGGAGGTCCCTCCTGATGCTCCCATCATAGACGTAAGCTGGGATATTTATTTGGATGCACTTTGTCTAGTTACCATAGCATAATACCATATGTTTTACATAACAAATGCATATATATTTCTATTTACATTAGCCAACCATCAAGTTTGAGCACCAGCCTTGGTACATTAATGCCACTGGAGGAACCCTGCACCCATACCAACTGGAGGGCCTGAACTGGTTGAGGTTCTCCTGGGCTCAGGGAACAGACACCATCCTGGCTGATGAGATGGGCCTGGGAAAGACAGTGCAAACAATAGTGTTCCTCTACTCACTGTATAAAGAGGTAAGGGTGAAAGAATGTCATCTTTTATTATGGCTTTATATTATGTACGTAACAGCACATCTATCTATCTATCTATCTATCTATCTATCTATCATCTATCTATCTATCTATCTATCTATCTATCTATCTATCTATCTATCTATCTATCTATCTATCTATCTATCTATCTATCTATCTATCTATCTATTGATTTGATTTGAATCATACTGGGTATTGGGATAATTCTCCTTCGCTTGTTGTCAGGGTCACTCTAAGGGGCCTTTCTTGGTGAGTGCACCCCTCTCCACTATCATCAACTGGGAAAGGGAATTTGAGATGTGGGCTCCGGACTTCTACGTGGTGACATACACTGGGGACAAAGACAGCAGGGCGATCATCAGGGAGAACGAATTTACCTTTGAGGACAGTGCAGTCAAATCCGGACGCAAGGTGTTCCGCATGAAGGTACGAACACTGGCGTCAACGGTGGTGAAACTACAGTTGCAGATAATTTGATGTGCGGCTGTTGACTGATGAAATAACCATAATCATAATCATTTTTCCTCCTCCTGCAGAAAGACACTCCAATCAAGTTCCATGTGCTGCTGACATCATACGAGCTGATTACTATAGATCAAGCCATTCTGGGCTCCATCACCTGGGCCTGCCTGGTGGTCGATGAAGCCCACAGACTGAAGAACAACCAATCAAAGGTATGTAAGACCTGACGAAAATAGCGTACTATGCGAGTCGGGAAAGTTTCTCCACAGATGTAACGCAGATTTACCACACATGCATCAACGAGACTTTCTCTGGTTTTTTTCACCATATCCTGTCCAAACTGCGTCCTGTCCAGTTTTTCAGAATTCTCAACGGGTATAAGATCTACTACAAGCTGCTGCTGACTGGAACCCCTCTTCAGAACAACCTGGAGGAGCTCTTCCACCTGCTCAACTTCCTCACGCCAGATCGCTTCAAGTAAGTCCGTCCTCTTTGGTGTCTCCCGTTGTTCTTGGCTAATGGTCCCTTCCTTAATGGTCTACCCCTAAAAATAGATCAATATGTTTTGAATGCATGATGCGACTTAAGTCTAAAGTTGAATCATCAATAATAAACCCAAGAAGCAAGCTTTTCCTTCCTTAACGACACGTGACGTTATATATCTACATGCAGTAACCTGGAAGGCTTCCTGGAGGAGTTTGCAGACATCTCCAAAGAGGACCAGATCAAGAAGCTCCACGACCTGCTCGGGCCGCACATGCTCAGGAGGCTGAAAGCTGATGTCTTCAAGAACATGCCTGCAAAGACGGAGCTGATTGTCAGGGTGGAGCTCAGTCCCATGCAGAAGTATGGCCCAGTATGATAGAATTGCTAAACGGGTCAATGGGGCTGCAGTTGCTCAAATGTTCATAACACTGCCTGACGTCTATTAACCGAGCTTGCAGTGCAAATGAGACAATAAAAAGAGTACTAAAATATTAGAGTTTCAAATAACCTGGGCCGTTGCTGTTATGGAGTTAAGGCCAGAGGTTGTGTACCCTGATAATTGGTGTTATGGTGCATTAACAATATCTTCTTGGTTAATGATGATAGAAAAATCTTTGTCTTCTGATCTTCAGGAAATATTACAAGTTTATTTTGACGCGGAACTTTGAGGCTCTCAACTCCAAAGGCGGAGGGAACCAAGTCTCCCTGCTTAACATTATGATGGACCTGAAGAAGTGCTGCAATCACCCCTACCTGTTCCCCGTGGCTGCTGTGGTAAGACACGGAATACTAAATACGATACTTAGTACACTGAGCATGCTCGAGTAAATGTGGCTGGCATACAGGAAGAAAGAAATGAAATCACATTTGAACTACTCTGTAGCCAGAAAGCAAACAATATGGTAATTTAGTCTTGTTGACGTCCTTGCAGGAAGCTCCTGTCTTACCCAATGGTTCTTATGATGGCAACCTCCTGGTGAAGTCCTCCGGAAAACTGACGCTGCTTCAGAAGATGCTGAAAAAACTCAAAGACGAGGGACACAGAGTTCTCATTTTCTCTCAGGTAGCGGTCAAATTGATATTGTGTCTAGACCAGGAAGCCATCGATTTCATTGATCAGTAGCCATGAAACACTGAAAATCCAGCCATCCATATCTGAACCTTTCTGATGCCCGTTCCCGGTGGTTTTAACAGTTTAAATGAATTGGATGTCAGGTAAATAAACATGTTTTTTTTTTAAACAGATGACCAAGATGTTGGATCTGCTTGAGGACTTTTTGGAGTTTGAGGGTTATAAATATGAACGTATTGATGGAGGAATTACCGGAGGCCTCAGACAGGAGGCCATCGACCGCTTCAACGGTGAGCGTGTTTATTCTTTCATTTATCTGTCTGAGTTTGTGACTGTGCATCTTTTGTTCTAACCTTTTGCCTGTGTGTGTGTGTGTGTGCGTGCCTTGGTGTGGATCCCAGCTCCGGGTGCTCAGCAGTTCTGTTTCTTGCTGTCAACACGAGCTGGAGGTCTCGGCATCAATCTTGCGAGCGCAGACACCGTCATCATCTACGACTCTGACTGGAATCCTCACAACGACATTCAGGTACTGATTCCGTGAAACAATACGCGACTTGTATACTTTCATGGCGCCAATGTAATTTAATCGCCTTCCAACCAGCGCTGTTTGATGCGACCTCTTGAATCTCAGCCGCTCACTGCTCCTGTTTGTCGTCTCTCCACTCTCCCAGGCTTTCAGCAGGGCACACCGCATTGGACAAAACAAGAAGGTGATGATCTATCGGTTCGTGACACGAGGCTCGGTGGAGGAGCGGATCACTCAGGTCGCAAAGAGGAAGATGATGCTGACCCACCTGGTTGTGCGGCCCGGTCTGGGCTCCAAAACTGGCTCCATGTCCAAGCAAGAGCTGGACGACATCCTCAAGTTTGGCACAGAGGAGCTTTTTAAGGACGAAATGGAGGCGGCCCGAACCATGGGTTTGTTTTTATTTCTATACAGTTTTTACCGCCTGCAAATGTTTCCACTCGTACAAAGCACCTGTTCGATATTAACCCGCGTGAGTCCCATCAACAGGTGACAATAAAGATGGCGAGGAGGGCAACGTGATTCACTATGACGACGACGCTATCTCGAAGCTGCTGGACCGCAGCCAGGACGCCACTGAAGACACAGAGATTCAGAACATGAATGAGTACCTGAGCTCCTTTAAGGTGGCCCAGTATGTGGTGAAGGAGGAAGATGGAGAGGTGAGAAATTATGCATGTTATTATTATTATTATTATTATTATTATTAGTATTAGTATTAATAGTATGGCGTTATTATTGTTATTATTGTTGTTGTTGTTATTATTATTATTAGTATTGTTGTTGTTATTACGACTGATGATGATGATAATTATTATATGAATATATATTTATTATATTATTATTATATATTAATTCTATTTTATTTTTTGGGTTTCAGTAATAAAGACAACTACTTGCCTCGGTGGTCGACTTAATATCTCTCCCTGTACATTAGCCAGCATTTATTAATATGTCTGTGTCTGTGTTCAGGAAGAGGTGGAGCGCGAGATCATCAAGCAGGAGGAGAACGTGGATCCGGACTACTGGGAGAAACTCCTCCGGCACCACTACGAGCAGCAGCAGGAGGATCTGGCTCGCAACCTGGGAAAAGGCAAACGCATCCGAAAGCAGGTCAACTACAACGATACGACCCAGGAGGATCAAGGTAGGCTCACGCTGGCTGTATCCCAGCACTAACGCACCTGGGTCTTATTTACCACATGTTGTATTATCAGAAATGCTAAATATATACACGTTGGAAGCAGGATTTGGGATTGTTGCCAGTCCATGAGCAGAAATATACAGAAAGACAAATATACAGGGGGCGGTGTGTAGAGGGGTTTTGGCTGGTCAGCAGTTGGCAGGCGTGTGGTCAAGATGCACATGAGCCAAAAACATATTTCTAAAAAGAGACAGAATTTTCCAAACAAGCAACTCGACCCAGGCTCCTGTTTGCGGGTTTATTATATGGATCTGTGGGATATTCACACAGCTGAGCAGCAACAAGGTTTATTAACGCCTCCAACAATCAATATGAAATCTTGCCTTTCAAAGTGGGATTCTGGGAATTGTCTCCCATGAAATAAAATTAAAGGCAATAATAAAACACGTTTTTTTCTTCCCTCTCTAAATGTAGAGTGAATATTATATTGTGTATATTCTGCATGATAACATTATGCTAATGGACTTTTAACAACAATTGTTTTTTTCTGCCTGACGAGCAGTCTGGTATGTTTCCGCCGCAGGTATCTGAGTGACGCTATGAGACACTGCAGATACAGGAGACTTCCTGTCTTCCAGTATTTGTTTATGATGCCGTTTGCACAGACCAGTGTTACTTCCTCTGCTCTGGCTTTAGCACAGGTCAGCAGTTTTAGGCGCCCGACAGACAGTGTAACTGATAAAGCGATATCCTGCTGATCCGGTAACGGGACAGTGTGACTCGGGCCTGAGCTGCTGCATCCTCACACCCTCTGCTTCGTTAATTAACTAACGAGGTGACATCATCTTCACGCAGAATAAGTTCCGTGTTTTGGTTCATTCCAGACATTAATGGCCGTGTTTATTAAACCTTGTTGAGGCTTTGAGTCTCAGTGAGAGCGGTTGACCCCTGTTGACCCCACTGGGTGTGATCCACTCCTCTGAAGCTCGCAGGTATCTGCGGGGTCTGGGTCAACAGCAGCTTTAGAGCACACTCAGAGTTTAGAGTGGCAGAGTGAGTGCACTGTCACGCCACCCCCAGAGGACAGAAGTGGTCCAACATGTGCATGCCCACTGTAGCGGTCTGCAGTAATCTGCAGTGCCGCGGCGCCCTCAGGTGGCCACCAACAGAAGCGAACGCAATGCACTGTTTCTCTCTGATGTGTGGCTCAGAATGGCAGGATGATCTTTCAGACAATCAGTCGGAGTACTCCGTGGGGTCCGAGGACGAGGACGAAGATTTCGAGGAGAGGCCTGAAGGTAGGCGTCCTGGACGTCACATCACCTCATGAATCTCTACGGCGCGTCTCCTTCAGCGGAGACACTGAAGGTGACGTGTCTGTCTAACGGTGGGTTTGGTTTGGTCTGGTGTAGGTGGGCGCAGACAGTCCCGGCGGCAGCTGAAGGGCGAGAAAGACAAACCTCTACCACCGTTGCTGGCACGTGTCGGGGGCAGTATTGAGGTGTGTAAGGGTCTTACCATGGTGTAAGAGAGAGCATCACCATTAAAATTAGGGATGTTCGATATCCGATATTGTCCAACTATCAATTTCCGATACCGATATCAGCTGATACCGATATATGCAGGGTCTCCACCCAAAAAACTAAATCATTTCAGGTAAACAAACAAAAGTAAACAAAACAAAAGTATCTCAAAAACTATACATCACATCTCTCATATTTTGACACTTTGAGGTAGAGGAGAAGTAACTGAAGAGTTTGATGTATAATATGTGGATGTTGTGGAAAATTTGTGTCATTAAAAAAGTAAAAACCGATACTGATAATTTCCGATATTAAATTTTAATGCCAATATCGGCCGATAATATCGGACATCTCTAATTAAAATCATTGGGATCAATCATTTTGTTTCCGCCGACTTTTCTTCATAGAATTATTTCTAGAGATTTTTCTGTCTAAGGCTGTTTCTCCTCTTCGTAAGGTCCTGGGGTTCAACGCTCGCCAGAGGAAAGCCTTCCTCAACGCCATCATGCGCTGGGGGATGCCTCCCCAAGACGCCTTCAACTCTCACTGGCTGGTTCGAGACCTGAAAGGGAAGAGCGAGCGTGAGTTCAGGTGAAGACTCCCATGTGTTTTCTAGATTTTTAAATAAATATAAATATATATTTCTCACAATAGATTTTTGGTCGGTCTTGACTGTTTCTCCCATTGAAAGTGTTTTCCATCGTTGTTCTCTCCAGCTCGCTCTTATCGACTTCTCAGCGGTCGGCCGGTTTCAGGGCCACGTCTCCAAGCGTTACAGAAAATACATATTCATAATGATAGTGGCCCCCGGGTTCTGTTTCTTATCTCTAAAGTTAAGAACAGGCAAACAAATCAACTTGAACTACGACCGGTGCTGTTGCCTCCACCGACACCGCTGATTCAGCTGCTGCTGTTCGTGTTATCTCTCTTCTTACTGCTGGTAAAACGGAGGATTTCAGAGATACGGAGACGTGGAGATCTGCTTTGATCTGCACCTACTGTTCCTCCTTCTAATAAAGCAACTGCTGATACTAATACTTCAACTCCTACTAGTGCTCGTTAGCGGCCATTTAAAATAAGGTCTTAATTGATTCTTTATTGTCATGTGTTTTTTATACGTATATATTTTTTCTCGTCAGAGCCTATGTGTCCCTGTTCATGAGGCATCTCTGTGAGCCGGGGGCAGACGGTGCGGAGACCTTCGCCGATGGAGTCCCGCGAGAGGGGCTGTCTCGTCAGCACGTTCTCACCAGGATCGGCGTCATGTCCCTCGTCAGGAAAAAGGTACGGGATATCCGGCCAATGGATTGAAATGATAGGCGATGGGTCAAACGCAGACGCGAGTTTATTAGTTCAGATTATAGCATCATCCAAAAAAAAAACAAACCAACCAACCTATGTTGAACAAATTCATTTTGAATAGGTGCAGGAGTTTGAGCACGTCAATGGGAAGCTGAGTTCTCCAGATCTGATTCCCATCGGAATGGAGCTCAAGAAGCTGACGGAGAGCGTGTCATCCGATCCCAACACCCCCGTGCCGGCCAGCCCTGTTGCTACACAGCCCGGCACCCCTGTACCTCCAGGTCAGGACGCATTCTCTGCACCGATCTTCACTTTTTCCCAAAACAGAAAAAAGAAGAAATGGTTTTAAGTTCTTTGGTTTTTTGTGTTGTAGAGAGGTCCGAGTCGCTCTTGGGTCCTGCTGAGGACAAGGAGACGGTGGAGCACGACGGCAAGAGACTGTCAGAGCAGGAAGTGAGTTCTTCTTCTCTACCTCTGCCCATCACGTGTCATTCAATTCTCCTTTATGGTCTTGTCAGTCTCCCCCTGGTGTCCATTATACTTTAAAAACCATAACTCGCACTCTGATGCACAAAAGTCGCCATTGTCAATCTCCGTCACCTTTTAACTCGTCTCCTCTACCAACTTTTCACCTCGGCAGACTTCAAGCACCGAGCCGGCGTCTGCACCCGAAAAGGCCGGCGACGGCGACGAGAGCAAGGCCAGCCCGGAGGAGAAACCCGGAGATGAGCGGGAGAGAGCCGCGCTGCCCTCCACAAAGACGGAGCCGCCTGCCAACCCGAAAGAGTCCGCTCTGAAACCGACTGAGCTGTCGTCCAGTCAGATCTCACCGAGACGTGAGTGGTGCACCATCCACGTGCTGCTAACGCGGTGTCGTTTGAATTTAATAACCTCGTTGTCACTGTCGTCCTCAGTGGATCCGTGCAGAGACACAGAGAAGTCCTCAGACAAAGGAGACACCGATTCTCCTCTGGCCAAAAACGAAGACAAGGAAAATAAGCCAGGTATAAATACGCCTGAATGAAAAGGGTATAGCAGCGGTACAAAAAACTGCGCTTCGTTTTGTTTTTATAAGGAAAAGGTTTAATTACAGCTCCATAAAGTAGCTGTGGCTTATCTTGCCCTTGCAGACGATGTGAAGAGTGATGATGCGTTAGAGGGACGGTTGAACGGAGACAGAGACACCCTGGAGGAGATGGATGAGAGCAGGAAGGAGGACAAAAATGGATTCAAAGCCAAGTTCATGTTTAATATCGCTGATGGAGGTTTTACAGGTGAGAATAAATCTATATGAACCATGAACAGGTTCTGTATGTGCAGCTGGATTGAATCTATTCAGTATATAATGAAGGGTCACGTTTTCATTCATTATTGGAACAAACTTAGATCTAGTGTGTGTCGACGTTTGTAAAAAAAAAAAGACAAGAACAAAAGCAGGTTTCATTTTTATTGGGAGACAAATGAATAAAGAAAAAAAAAAAACTCCGACAGCGGCGGAGTAGATTTTCCTGGGAAATGGGAAACATATGCATCCGAATATACAATCTTCAGATTGTGTTGTTGTTGTTGTGCTCTCACTTGTCTCCATTATGCCGGGAACATCAGGAATATTTGTGTTTCAGAGCTGCACACCCTCTGGCAGACCGAGGAGCGAGCCGCGCTGTCTTCTGGAAAGATGCATGACATCTGGCACCGCCGCCATGACTACTGGCTGCTGGCTGGCATCGTAACGTATCCTTTCCCGGCCGTAGCAGCAGGGGGCTCGGCATCTGGCAAAGCAACTGAATTACATATTCAGTTGCATGGCTGATATTTACAAAATGTGTGGAGCGATGTCAAATATTCTTTCTTGACTCGGGATCTGACTCAGACACGGCTATGCTCGCTGGCAGGACATCCAGAATGACCCGCGCTACGCTATTCTGAACGAGCCCTTCAAGACGGAGATGCACAAGGGCAACTACCTGGAGATGAAGAACAAGTTCCTGGCCCGTCGCTTTAAGGCAATCCATGAATCCTCATCATAACAAACACGCCACCCTGTGGAGAGTGTGGAATTCTTGGTGGTTCATACTCTCTGTTTTCTCTGTGTGAAGCTGTTGGAGCAGGCCCTGGTGATCGAGGAGCAGCTCAGGAGGGCGGCGTACCTGAACATGACCCAGGACCCCAGTCACCCGGCCATGGCTCTCAACACCCGCTTTGCCGAGGTGGAATGTCTGGCCGAGTCCCACCAGCACTTGTCCAAAGAGTCTCTGGCTGGGAACAAGCCTGCCAACGCCGTGCTGCACAAAGGTCTCCGGAACACCACCAGCCATAGCTCATCTAGCACGAAATGACGTTCGGAGGCCAAATGGATCTCCAACAACTACCCAGAATTATTAGTAGCTCATAAAAAATTTATTCAGAAAAGATATTTTATTGAAACCTGACTGTTGTTTTTTTAGATGACAACAACAAGGAAAACCTCATCGCTGTAATTACTGTCGCTACGCTAAACTTTAGCATTCATAATTGTTATTTTTAAACTAAACTAACAAAAATCGATTGCATTTGGAAACAGGTGTCTCCTCCGTCCATCATTCAGCGAGCGTTACTCTCTGATGTGTCATACAGTGCTGAACCAGCTGGAGGAGCTGCTGAGCGACATGAAAGCAGATGTGACACGACTGCCCAACATGCTGTCCAGGATCCCGCCGGTGTCGGCGCGTCTGCAGATGTCCGAGAGGAGCATCCTGAGCCGCCTCACCAGCCGAGGCAGCGAACCCCCGCCGCAGCAGGTGAGATGATAAAACGCAATAACAAATACACAACATTCCTGTTTGATTTGAGGGTTGTTGTTTGGTTTTTTTTTCATCGTTTTCCAGCTTCCTTTACTAACTGCTTTCGCTTTAGGAAACAAGGCTCACGAAAAGGCCATGAGTCTGTGAGTCGTCTCCACTCAGGGAGCACATGACTGTAATACTTTAAAATCCCGTGGAGGCTCGGTATTCCCCATAGGAAAAGTTTCCCTGGGGGTAATGTGGGGAAAAAAAGCACTTGTTTACATCCAGCGCTGAATCCACATTTCAGTCCCAGTGGATTTAACAAACACTGTTTCATCTCATTACTTCCCCCTCCACCTGTTCTCCAGGATGAAATGTGCTTTTTATTTTCACTTGTACCAGACGTCACGTTATTCATCACGCGCCCTGATTGTGGGTCGTCAGTTGCTATGCTCAGCTCTTGTCGTAACCATGGAAACAGTTGGCAATCTGACTTTTCTTTTTGTATTGTGGGAGACCACTGATCCGCATGCATGTTCCTCAGCCTTTTAGCCAGGGCGGGTTTGGCTGCTCCCAGATGTACAGCAGCAGCTTTGGAGGTGGATTCAGAGGCCCAGGTGGACAGCCCATGGTTAACTACAGTCAGATGCCTCTGGGACCCTATGTCAGCGGTAAGCATCAACATTTACAGAACATCTACATAAAGCACGGGTTTCAACTGACCAGTATTAACAAAGTAGAGTAAACATGGTCTCAGTAGCAAAAAACAAATTGTCTTTAAGCAAAAGTAGGAAAAACGTGTCCCCACTTTATTATAGTTTCCAAAATTGAAGCGAGGTGCAATAAAAGAAAAAGGATTTTTTTGTTGTTGTTTTTTTTTTACTGACCTGAAATTCAGATTGACATTCGTCACAATGTGTGTAACGCCGACAACTATTCTTACAACAAACTACAAAATGCTGTGTTCTGTTTCCTCTTCAGTGTCCTCCAACGGCCCCCCGCCCCCTACAAGCCATCTGGACAAGAAGTCACTTGACTCCTTGAGAGACGTGGGTACACCCGACCTCAAGTCAGGCAAACCTAGTGATGTCATCTGCATTGAGGACTAGACACGCTCCGGAACTCTGACCCGAGGTCAGAAACTCCCAGGGATGGAATCTGCGTGGATGCCAGCCACCCGTCTCTTCTGCCACATCTGACTTCGAATCCACAAACCCCGCCCTCCCCCCAAGCTGTCTGCTGTCTACACATAAGGCGATTAACTTTTTGCTCAACGCAGATGTATCTATCTTTAACAATTGCACTTTTATCTGTGGGGGGATCATATGCTCGTGTTCGGGTGGAGGAGCGGATCAGGAGGGAAAAGCGGCGGCTTTCCCTTACGGAGGACTTTTGGTTTCGGCCTCTCACGACGAGGCAGACCTGAGTTTCTGATGCTCTCGACCGGCGCTCGTTCTAATCCTGGAATGTTTGTTTTCTTTGTGCCAGGCTCCACTGTTTCATCCTGCTGCTTTTTCTCCACCTCCTCTCTTATTGTACACTGTGACTGTGCCCACTGGAGCTTCTCCCTCTGTGAAGAGGATCTCTTCAATCATAGTGTGATAGGAGACGTTTTTTTTTGTTTGTTTTTTTGAGGGCCAATATCGTTGCTTTATACGATATGTTTTGTGTGGGTTTTTTTTGTCATTCATGTAGTAACTAGTGGATAAGGTATTGATTTGCATTTGCATTGAAAACTATGATCATGTATGCAGTAGCTGGACACAGTCTGTCTGAATCCTCGTAAGACTGCCACCCGCTGGTAATTCGCAGAAACTCGCCTGCAGTACCTGTGAGGGTTGGTCTCTTGTACTGTATATACTCAGAGACTGCTGTTTATTTTACCTCACATAGGTCTACTCATAGTAAAAAAACAAACAAAAAAAAAGATATGTAAAGGTGAAAGCAGAAGCCTGGCGTGGTGTCGTGTATGATCGGGCAGAGCAGAGGAAACTGCACAGGAGGCAAAGATGATTTTCAAACTCGCTATTTGTGTGTATGGTCCGATATTTGTGATTCTTTCTATATTTGAATGTAAGAAGTGGATGTGGAGCGTAACCCCTGGGGCCATGACGAGTTGGATTGCACCAGGGTTTTGAAATTTTTTTTTTTTGGAGGGGGGGGGCAGTTAGAAGAGGCACAAATCCTCAAAAGGGCTTTAGTTTTCCCCACATACCTGAACAAAACATGACTTTGTTTAATATGTCCCCTTAGTGAAATGGAATCGATAGAGCTTGAAATCCACTGCTGCTCTTTTTTATGTCAACGCGAAAAACAAAACAAATTACAGCCTACGTGTTCCTGCTATGACCTTCACCTTTGACCTTCAGCAGCTAACAACATGT
Organism: Trinectes maculatus; assembly: GCA_016785345.1. Taxonomy (NCBI): domain Eukaryota; kingdom Metazoa; phylum Chordata; class Actinopteri; order Pleuronectiformes; family Achiridae; genus Trinectes; species Trinectes maculatus. The sequence continues at coordinate 586,859 of JAFBJQ010000142.1, forward strand.
TTTGTGTGTTATATTCTGACGACACAGACACTGAAACTGCAATGAAAGTAGTTATCAGACTATGAAATGTAAAGGGATTTAACACTGCCTTCTGAGAAAGTGTAGGGGACATGTCCCCTGTGGCCCCCTCGCATAAGTTACCCCCGCCCCGCCCCCCCCAGATTGCACTATAAACACATCTGACACATCTGGTCTTATGGCGCAATGTCACCATAAGACTTTAATTTTTTTTTGTTTGCTTCTTTTTAAAAGGAACTAGGCAGTTTTGGTCATTTGGTGCCATTCAGGATGATGATCCAGTATCATTTGCTCTTTGACGCGGTGTATTCCCTCCACAGAGGTAACGACTAATTGGCATTGTCACAGTATAAACTTGAAGGAACGTTCTTCTTAAGGACCAGTGTTGCACAACATGACGTCATCACCTCCAGCTCCCTCAGTTCCGTTTGGTTCTACTGCAGGTGTCTGCTGTTATTGTCGCCTATTGCTTTACCTGGTGTGATGTCACTTCAGCACGCTACATCTATTATCAAGTGCTATCGTGACTGTCCACTAAGTAAAGCAATCTTTTATAAACTCAAGCTGACTATATTTCCTTTTCTATGAAGACGTCGCTCAAGTGTTTGGACTCAAAGTGCAAAATTCTGTGGACATGTTTTTCCTTTTTCCAAAGACCGATTTATATTCCTTGTCATAATTTGACATTGTTGGGTTGATGGCGAGTGTGATTGGAATAATCCAAACTGAAAAGGTTGTGTTGTACAGTCGGTGGATGCATTTGCTTATTTTCCTTTCGCCAGTTCAAATGATTGTACTGAGGTGCTCTCGTCCGACCCCGTTCACTTACTTAGATTGTATGATTGCAGCCTCTTTCGCCCTCCGGCTCTCGGACATGCTTGAACTTTGAACTCAGACCGAGTTACAGAACATCATCCGACTCGTTTTCGCAAAGCAGCCTGACATGAACCTTGAAGTGCATCATGTCAACTTTAGCTCTATTCTATGTTCGTGTTAAACAGTGCCGTTTTGTTCACAGTGTTTCTGTTGATTTCCACATGACATGTATCAGGTTGCGCGACTGATACGACCTCAGAAACATGTAAATACTTGAAAGATTTTTCAGAGATAAGTCCATCTCATATAGATTTATGTCTCAGACTGAAAAAAAAAAGATGAATGTCTGCTGGATGGTGTTGCCATAGAACTGCGACGTGCACCATATGTGCTCATCAATCAAAATCGTGTCTTTTGCCTCTTGGAGTAATGACCACGAGATGACAAAACATCAAAAACATCATGCAATGAAATGCAATCAAACTGAAGTCAGTATGAATGTAACGTCTGTTTAGAAAAAAAAGGCTTCAGTCTAATATTATAAATATGTTAACAATGTATGTACATGCTTATTAACATGGCTTCAAAAGCTACCAAAAGACCCTGATTAAAGGCACCTTTGTTGCAGTGAATGCACAGCATGTGAAGCGTTTGACATGACGGTTCACTTTGAGGAGACGGTTGTGTATCTAGCATTTACAGACAATGAGCTCCAAGCAGTGTTATGGTACTGATAATTGTTCTGTATAGCAATTGAATGAAAAAAAAAGAAGTGAATTGTCATCTTTTTATTTGTATCCTGTGTATTTGTTCAATGTGTTTTAATAAATCTTCTGGACAACAGAAACTGTTTTGTGAATTAGTTTTTTCTATTCAGTCTGCAGATGAATCACGTGTGTGTTAATTGTTGAGCGTCACACCACAAGCTGCTTGAGCCTGTGGCACTGTAAATGTGATTAGAGGCACAATGCTGATGTAGTGGGGCCTGTTAATAGCACGCAGACGCCATTGACAGGCCAGTCACCAATGAGTCTAAGGACAAAGGGCATAAAATATATGAGCTCAGAGGATGTATATATTAAATAAATTAAAAGTTAAAGTCCCAAATAGCTGCAGATTCTACATGCAAAACACATTTTATATATTTGACATTTTATGAATTGTTTAAAATCAAATAGATCCACTGATGACGTCATACTAGTTTTGGATGTGTAAAATACCAAAACCCACGCCAGATAAAAGAGAAGGAGGACCTATCACTGTCCAATTCTGTGAATGAAGTAACTGTAATAGTAGCTCCTCGTTAGTATAGTGGTAAGTATCCCCGCCTGTCACGCGGGAGACCGGGGTTCGATTCCCCGACGGGGAGAAGTCTGTTTTATTTATTTATTTATTTTCTTCCGGGGATTAATAAAGTACATCTGATTCTGATTTTGATTTTGACATGTACAACATGTCAATATTGCAAGAAGCGTCTAATTAAAACTTTAAAAATAAATGATTCAATGCTTATAACATACTACTTAAATATTTAATATTTAATAAATAAATATTTAGGATGAGTATCTTCAAATGTTTCCCCAAATTTTCCTACAACACATTTGCCATCTTATTTCAAATGTTTCTTTTCTGTACTGTGTCCACCCATTCCCTTTTAAAATAATTTATCCTAATCATTATTGAAAATTTCCATACAAATGACCCGGCTGCAGTGTGTGGCCCTTGTCAACACACACCTGCAGTACAACAAGGAAGTGCTGAGAAACACGATTGGCCCAAATTCCGTTAGTCCGGCCCACTTGCTCGGAGACGCTCCCCTGATTGGTACAAATCTCACCACCTTGGCTTTTCATTGGCTGAGTGCTTGTCTCTGTCGCTCTGCCATTGGCCGGTCGCGGCAGACGGCACTCAGCCTGCATTGTGCTGCTGTGTGGACAGCAGCAGGGTTCTGGAGAGAGGGAGGAGGAAGCGAACCCAAAGAAAAGACAGAAAGAGACTGGTGGGGCTGTAAGGGGGGGAAAGGACCCATCTAAAAAAAGAAAAGAAAGAGAGGATAGAGGGAGGAACAGAAGAGGAGGCAGGGAGAAAGGGGCGGGAGCAAACGGGGTTACCTCATCCGGGGCTGCTATGCGCTAGCAGGGAAGAAGTTGTGGGAAAGTAAACAGCGCTGGAGGTTCCCAGTCTGCGCCTGTGTGAGCCGCCTGCAGCCCACCAGGAGACCGGAACCATGAGTGTGCCGGAGCCGGCCGAGAGGAGCACCGAGATTTAATGGGAGGCAGCCAGGATTAGCCAGGGTCACCAGGGAGAGCCTGAAGCTTCTTGGAGGACACACTTCTGAGGACTTGGAGGTGAGTGCCATCTATGTCTGTTATCCTCCAAGCACCCATTCCCTTCCTCCTTTACCCCCCCCACCCCATCCCATCCCATTCAGAGAGGTTAGCATGTTTTAAAGACAGCAGCTTTGTCCTTGTTGATGGAGTGGAGGTGGGGGGTAGGGGGCTGTGCTTGGTTTTACGCCCCCCTCTCTCTCTCTCTGAGGGGTGGATGAGGAGAGACAGTGGCTGTGGCCCTTTGACAGAGCACACACACACCATCATGGACCATTAAACCTGTCTCCCTCAACGAGCCGGCGGCACCACAGAGCGTGAGGCCTTGCTATGATAGCTCCCAGTTCCTGGGACGGACACCAGGAAGCATGAGCGAGAGATTGCCAGCTCATCCCAGATCCACACCTCTGGCCAGCTGCTTCTCTTCAGCCGTGGGCTACAAAAACGAGACTCCTTGGCCTGGGCCTGGTTCAACTATTCCAGTTTGACGGTTTCCTCTCCGACTACAAAAGCCCCTCCCAGGATGGATTTCACGCTGCCTCTATACTCTGAGCAGAATGGAGGGAGGACACAGGGAGGAGAGGGGTGAAGGGGGGAGCTGAGGGACCTCTGACCAAGTTACTAATTAGCATTTTTAGCCAGAGCACTGTTTCTGCCTCACTTGCCGGATGTCCAAGAGCCTTTTCTTTTAAGAAACTCCATGGAGTCACTGTACTGTGCCCCCCCCGCCCCTCATTCCCAGTCCACCACTTCCAAAAGACATTAACAATCCATGTATGCGTGTCCTGTGGCTTCCACAAAGACCTCTTTATCAAAGGGAACCCTCCGCTTGTAGCCACACACTCAGCCACACACGCAATTGCATGCACACACGCCAGGACCTGAGTGTTCAGATCCACAGTGAGTCATATGATAGTGGTGACACACCTGGCGGGAGTTTATTGGTCGGTTGTGCGGCGGTAGACATTGCTCCGGGAATGATAATGAACAAGTCTAAGGAATTTTGGGATGCTTGCAAGGTGAGGCTTAACCACTCGTGGCATGTTGCTCAACCATGGTTAATTTCCAGGACGCTCTTCTGACAGCAAACTCCAAATCCTGAAGCAACTCAATCAAAGTGGTTTGAAGAATAACACATAATCATCAAACTGAGCTCTTGACACTTAGCAAACAGTACATTGAACTGTGGGACGATTTATTTGTAGCACTATTAAAATCATTGTCACTATTATTATATGGGATATATGCTTTGACTGACACAGCGAATGAGCAGCTGTAGCTCTTTTGCACTGATGGTGAAAGCTAGGCTCTGCTACCTGAAGCTGCACAATCAAACACAATCAAACGTGGACAATCACCAAAGGCAACAGCTTACTGTTGGAATCACAGCGTTCGCAAGGCTGTTATCAACCGCAGCTGTGTAGTTTTAACCTTGTGTGTGTGTGTGTGTGTCATCATGGAAAAATGTGGTCCTGGAGACACCTACAGTAGCTAGGAATTGTCACACAGGTGGATGTCAGTGCTCTGCTTGGTGATTATATGAGTGTTTTGTCTCAGTAAGACACAACGATGCAAAAGACAGTCATAAAATGATTTGAGTCTTAGGATGGGTGTGGTCTGAGCCAGAGTAGTAATGACAACTGAGTACACATGTAGTCTTCTTGTAGTAATGACCACTGAGTACTCATGAGTCAGAACGTCAACATGTTAATGGACGTTCTGTCACCTTCTAAGTATCCTACTAACCCAGAATCGAGACAACTTGATTCTTGAGGTCCAATGTCGGCCCCACTACAATATGCTAAATCAGTTGTTTGCATGTCGTGTTTGTAACCCTTACGTGTACAGGAAGTTATCTTTGTACTACTTTGAAATTGATAATAACATACTTGCAATGTGGTATTTATGCCTGGTTGATGGTGGCCTGGGGTACTTAAGGGTTTGGTGTGTGTTTCACAGCAGCCTCAACAGGTCAAACTGCATTAACCATCTTATAGCTGCACGTAGGATGACAAGCACCCATTTCACCTGCTCTCACCTTACCTCTCTTTCATCTCTCTCCCTCCCTTTCCTTCATTCAACCCTCCTGCCTCATCTCTGGGGAGGGGCGACGCACAATCTGAAAACCTCTGCATTGAAAGAAGTGGAGGATCCTTTGTTTCTGGAACTTGACCCACAGCTGAAAGCTGAAAGTCAGGATATGTATTTCAGTCAGTCTTGTCTGTCTGTCCCCAGACGTTCACAGCGTGTTGCTAAACTTGGTGGCCTATCCCTTTAATGTGCGGCACGTTCACAAGACCCATAGACAAATCTAGCTCAGACATTAGAGATTGGAAGGAAATGCAGCATCTACTAAACGTTACAGAAGTTCACTCACAGCCTCCATCCAGTGTTGGATTCTCCAGTCAGCTAATGATAATAACGATGTAGCAAAATGCATTGAGGTACTGTAATAAATTGTAAATCACTGTAAAATAATAATAATAATAATAATGGCTTTGCACTGGAGAGAAAACTGTGTGCCATAAATCTGGCTTTTAGCCTCTAACCTGAACATATATTTATTTAATCATTTGCAATAGTGTTTCTCCCAGTGAACAAAAACACTGTTGTCTGGTGACAACATACTGGACATTCCTATCTCTGTTTAATGTTTGTTCACTACAGCAAATACATCCAGTCCGGTTGACTATTATGCTGTGAGCACAGAGAGCAGATGGGAGGTGGAGGTTACTCCCACTGTGTCCTTGATGAATGTGATACCCACCAACACATCACTGCTGTTGTGGACTGACACTACTGGGGCTGCTCTGTAAGACAGAGGCCACATGAAGGCCAGACTGGACCTGAATGAATAATACATCCCTGGATGTTGTACCAGGGGCAGCATAACAGCAAGCCTGGAGGAAACTAAAACTCAAATATGCAGAGAAAGCCCTGTTATTGTGTTGTGTTTACTGTGTGATATTATATTCTGCATGGCTTTTGGCGCTTAGCCTTCAAACATTAAAGTATAAGTCACAATATACAATGCAGTAGGCTTAGGTTCTTCTGTGTTCAGGAGTCTTTGGTACGGCTGCGCTGCTTTAATGGGAATCCATCAAATCCACAAATGTGTGTGAACAGGCTCCAACTCAGATTGTTATGTCTTTTGACAGCCATAGGAGGAACACATTCCATCTGTTCCCAAGAAGATGTTTGCACTTCCCAAACTGGCTGAGTCACATTCGTATCCGTCAATGGGAAGTCCTCGGGGAGACTGAAGAAGGAATGAGCGCCGGAGGGCGATTCGTCCCCGCCTGGCACTGTGTGTTGTTGTCAGTGGTCCACTGCTTTCTCATTGTCCACTGTGCCATTTTCTGTTTGGCAAAACCCCAAGTGGGGCTGCTCTCAGTGACTCCCTGTTAGATCTTCCAATGTTGTTTGTTCAGTCACCACCAGCTGCTGTCCTTGCATTGTCTATTGATATGACCGACTGACCAGTGGCTGTAGTCTAACATAGCTCTCGGTAAATCAATGGTTATAACCAAATACGCAGCCTGGCAGATTTGAAAACTAAGGATGTGGTTTAATTTTATTATTTACATTTTACCATAAACGTGTAACCTGGTTCGCCACAGATCACCAGCGAGAAAGTACACATTCCTAACTTTCCTTTACAACAGCCCTCCACTCATTACCACATTTTTGGTTCCGCAGCGGGAGTTCTGCGAGCTGTATGTAGGTCAGGGAGAGGGTGTGGAAGAGCTGGTTTCATCTTTATCCTCTGATGTGTCTTATTTTTCCCCGAAGAATAGCTTTCACAGAGCACCGCTCCCGCGTCTCTTTATTTTTCTAAGCTGCATTCTGTTTGATGGCTTGTCCAAACGCCTTCCCTCAAAGACAGCTGCCGCAAATACCTGTCATTCTGATTCTGAGTGTATTCGTCTATTGGAACAGCTTTCTGGTGAAAGTTTGCTTTAGCAAGCGACATATCTTTGAGGCAGATTCTCTTATCGATTTTGAAAAATCGATAAGAGAAAAATTGCCACTTACATGTTTAAGATGAGTGCTTTTGTTTAGTCCCATTCATTGTAGTGGACAGTCAAGAATAATTGTTCAATTAGTGTAGCGGTATGGCGCTGATGGCTTTAAATTAAAATGAATACCTTTTTTAATTGCATTCTTTCAAAGACATGGTTTTCTCCGGAGAAAACCCTCCATCCCTCTGAGCTTGTATGTCAGAACAGACCACACGGCCTTGGTCCAAATGACCTGTGAGCTAATGAGTTGTGCAGTGACGAATGTAGAAACAATGCTGTGTGAGGCTGAGCAGAAGTTTTCCTTCCACAAAAGAGTCATTGTTAATTAGACCAATGAGTGGGCTGACTGGAGAAACTCTGTTTGTGGTACAGAGGCGGTAACTGGGTCCAAAGGCTGCACTGGCATATTGCACTTGTAATCAGGCAGAATACTAATTTCTAAAGAAGGCAGTCCTGGTTTCTTTATAAAAGACTTGTTGTTTTTACAGTATCTCAAAGACTTTTTAAACACATATAAAGATGATTCATGATTCAAAGCACTAAATAAAAGCTACGTGTCCGAACTGAAGCGTCAGCGAGCTGTAGTAAAATCTAACGAGAGCCGTAACTGAAATTATGACAGCACTACTACCCAGGTTGAACAGTAAGCGCCGACAGTAAAATTTCGCAATCCACAAGCAGTGTGTCTCAGGGATGTTCTCCTGCACAGCCGACCCTGTGTTCATCTGCCCCCGCTCCACGCTGTCATTTTCCCAAGGCAGCTCGACAAACTACTCTGTCAGGCCCAACAATGTTCCGGGCCTGGGAGGGAGGTTCAGCCCTAATCAAAATGCAAAGCAGATTCTGTGTTGCTGAAGTGGTACGCGGGCACGTACAGTAACAGAGCCTGTACGTCATGGAAAAACAAGTTTGTGAAATAATGGAACGACTGTGGCAGTTTTGGAGCGTGTCGCTGAAGATTTTCATTTTTAAAGTGAAAACATCCAAACGTCCTATCTGCTTCCTGTGCTTCCAAATAATAATTTACATGTTCTCGCATAAAACAAATAGCGTGTGCCCAAAATCACTGTGAGACATAGAATGCTTTGTGCTGAGGATTAACAATGACACATGTGGATGTTTCATGTTCGAGACCAGGTTCATCACTGTGGATATAATAGTCTGTAGTTCTAATAGTCCTTCAGTTAGTCACTTCCTCAATCACTACAAAATTGAATATGTTAATTATTCATTTCGGGTGTCATTTTCATTAAATAGAACTCTGTTTTTGTGTTTTTGTCCCATTTCAGGAATAATGTCGACCGCGATGTCTCAGCAACCACCGAAGGAGGACGAGGAAGAGGACGATGAGGAGCAAGGGGAAGAGTTTGTGTTTGACGACAGTGAGGAGGAGGAGGAGGAGAAGAAGAAACCTGAGGAGGACAGTAAAGGGATCAGCCTGAAAACAAAGGAGGACACTGAGACATTAGAAAGTCTGTCACAAATAATCACAAACAGCACACAACTTTCCAAAGGTCCACTTCCTGCTGGACAGGAGGGCGTTCCTACCAAGGACATGGTGACAAGCTCTACAACAGGTAACAGACTTATGGAGAACTTGTGAATATGAATATGTGAAAATGTAGTAGAGTGGAAACATAACACTGACCAAAATCAAATACACTTCGCAAACCCAATGACGTCACCTATGTGAGTTGGTTCTCAAATATAAATTTGATGTTTTTACTTCAATTCAGGAGAGCAGAGTGAACTTTCCCTTTAAGTGAAAAGAAAAACAGTGCTATACGTACGATGTATTTACTTCCTTCAGCCCCCTGGTAAATACACACAGTCAGGTAAAGAGAGAGATGTGGGTCTTAGACGGGTTAGTCTGGACAACAGGAAGTGATTAGCGCTTAATTAAAAAGCTTTTTTACCAAGTCTTTGTGGTAATCCATTAAGTGCGCCATGGGGACGTAGGGGAATTGTGGGCGTTGATAATAATGTGCAGTGGAGGTCTGTTATGTAACTGAGGGCTGAGAGCAGCAGAGATTCAGACGCCTCCCGCACCAGATGACATGAGTTTACATAGTGGGATCCAAAGGAAATCGATTGTGGCATTTGCTTAACAACACCGCTGTTGTGTGTACCATAACACAGCCATGAAAAATCAGTTTTTAGTTGTGTTAGAATTACTAACGCTTGCTCAGCAGTTGTAGCATCACAACACACACACAGGTATCTTTCCAGTTAACTTGGCTACAATGGAAAATGTTTTTTACTTATTGAAGAAGTTAGAGAATAAAAAACTCTCAAACTGTCTTTTTAAAAAAGTCTGTTTGTTAAAAATGAGACAAAAGGCATTGCCCGTTTTTCTCATTTTTAATGTGCTTTTTATGTTCTTTCTGTGCTTTGGAATAGTTTGACTCATAGTTGCTATTTTCCTCATTTTGACAGATGTTCCAGTCAGTGAGTCACACAGCTGGTAAGTTGCCTCTGATTCCTATGACACTATGGGGTTAGAACTAAAGGAGGGTGGAGAAAGTAAACTCCAGGCTGCACCACATCATTGTCATCATGTCTGAGATAATGTCATGCTCATACTCCACCAGACATTGGGGGTCTGTGATACAGTGATGCTACGCCGCCTATTGTTGTACAACACTGGGATGCCAAATGGCACGTTTACGCCCCCACATCCAGAAGTGGTAATGTCAAGTTTAAAGTGCTGTTGCTGTCAGAGGTCTAGAGGGAAATCACAGGAGTGATGATTCATGCAATATAATAAGATGAGCCGTGTTTATATTCCATCTCCAGGATTCCTGCAACCACCCCACTACATTGCATCATTACATCCATGGCTTAATTTAATTGTTGTGTGTCCCTCCTATAAGTCATGGCTCTGAGACAGGATGTACAATAAAAAGTGAAACTGAGACGAGCATAAATTAACTGCAGTCATGACTAATTTATATCGTGCAGTTTTAAACTTGGATGTTTAAGGCCTCATGCATTTTTTAAATATATTCTCCTCCTAAAATAAGGAGGCTTTTCTGAGTGTTTCACTAACGTGTCCACCTGCTCATGTGAGATGTGATTATCGTAATCGTTGTATAGTTTATGGGAAACCTTCATTCCCAGAGTAAAAGAGTAAAGGCCTGAATTTAACACCACAGTAGCATCAAGGTCACTGTCAGAAGTCCAAATTCTGTTTATACCTAAGAGACAATGATGCGTAACGTTCGTACGCCTCTAAAATCAGACTGATTGAGTTTATTGTATTTATTTTTCTTTTTCGATAATAACAGCTACACGGCCCTGCGTAAGAGAGTTTGACCTTGGCGGCAGTCAGCGCTCTCCAAAGTGCATTTTCTAGTCATTGGTAATACAAACTAAACTTAATTCTCCACATTTCTGTATGAATGGGAATAAATCCTCTGATACAGCCCGACTGCATCTTTTACGCAATCAAAAAGACAGTTTGCTTCAAGGTCTCAGTGCACAGTAAATGAAATAAATGATTGATTCCTCCGTGGTAACTGCTCCCCTCTGCAGGGAGGTGTGTCGCCCTATTTAATGGCTCATACAACTCCTCATCTCATCAGTCAGAAAATAAAAGAGTGGAATAAACGTGTAGTGCAGAAGATACATTACCACAAAATATTTACGTTTCTTTTCATGCATGTTAGATAACCTTAATGTCATTTGCACTGAGCTGAGATACACCACTATTTGGCTCGGATCTTATAGGAATCGCCCCTTTCCAGCCTCGTGGTCTGCATGCTGAAACCATGTAGGGGCCCTGATTTTGGAGGCCTCCCACCTGTGCTTCTAGGAAGTGTGTTGAGAAACCTCTGCTGATCGTTAGTGGCAGGGGCGGGATTCCTGTGGGTTTTCCTGTGCCGAAAGCAGGGTCTTGCCTCTCTGCACAGGTGTGTGCGTGAATATGTTTCTGCTGCCTGCTTGTTTGTGCCCATGTGCATGTGCATGATGGGGTCACCGTGAGGCAGTCTCTCATACGGGGAGATTTCTGCTGAGTGCGCGTTTCCACTTCAGTCAGAGAGTCTGTGTTTAAAGACGAGCTGCTATCAATAGCACTTTCCACCATCGAGGTGTGAGCATTGTCAGCACTTACGCCCGATCCGTCAGCAGTTTTGGAATAATATTACCAAAAATACTTTGTCATTGTCATGATAAAATATGTTTTTTTTCCCCCTAAAAGCTGCAGTGATGGCACGTCAGCTTGTTACCGTTAAGCTCAAGGCAGCGTTTCTTTTCCTGCGGCTTTCCTTCGCCGCTCAGTGTTTGATGCCCAACTTGACTTCAGACCTCACTTGACAGATCGTTTTCATTACAGGCTTGAATGGAGCCTGAGCAGTGACAAGATTAACAGGAGAGATACCATGACAACGCAGCATGCATGCGTCTGCCTTATGTACACAGAGTGAGAGTGACACTTCCCCTCAGCCGCTCTCCACGCTTAAGTTACATTTTGTTTCACTTCACTATTTCTACCTTTTGTTTTGCAGCCTTACACACTAATCAGAACTCAACTAACAGTATATTGTATAATAACACGTGTGTGTGAAGACCGCATAAACTTGTTATCTTTGTCTCAGTTGGCTTTTGGGTGGAGTGATACTGTACAAACATTATAAACAAATAGTACAAGAAGCCATGAACCACGTTTTGTACCTTGCAGAGCAGTTTTGGGCTGTAACACTGCATCATGTGTATCGTATATTTGGTAAGGAGTGGGCTGTTGTTTATGGGATAGATTGATGACCTGGGGACAAACCATCAGCACTGGTGTGCAATGCCCAGGAGACAGCAGGGGGCAGAACAGGTATTGCTCTGCCGTGGCACAGTAACAGGAGGGAATGGAGACAGTGTGTGTTTTGCATTCAGGCAGCTTCTGCTTTCGGCTGTGCTCATTCTGCCCCAGGCTGTCGTTTGCATTAAAAAAGAAAGATTCCTGCCTCTCTCCTTGAGCTGCATGTCTCACTAGGGCTCATCGGCACAGATAAGTTGTGAGAGGATGTGCACAGATACGTCTGGATCAATAGCTGCGCTGCTCAAATCATGCACGCCTGACATGAATACACACAGCGAGACAAACAAGCTGTGCATTGCTTTTCGTCCCGGCTCCACTCTATTTCCACACGGGCAACATTAATGATGAGAGAGCAGTTTATTGTGAGAAATGTGTGGACAAATAGCTCTTTATTGTTGTTGTTATGTAGGTGCAAATCACTTTTTGCTCTCTAGATTGAGATGAATGATCCAACATAATGGGGAATACAGCAGGGTAATGCCTGGCAGTTTGACACAACTGCAAAACCACAACAGCTGACATTAGTTCCTCTACTTTGAGTCAATATGAAATATCACCTGTGTGCATTGAATTATTCAGTGTAGGGTTCTGAGGGTAGAAGTATATGTATATTTTGATTTTAGAATAAGACTGAAAATGTGCATGCATTGATAACGGTTGAATGCAGTCTACCTCTATTCCCACTTTGAATGAAAAGTATAGCCTCTATGACTGCTTCTCAGTAAGTTGATATAAACAGTATTTTTCAGATGTTATTTTCCTGACATGTTACCCGTCACGTCGACTGGCTGATGCTGTTAGTGTTATGAGAGCTGCTGAGGTGTTGAGCAGAGGGACTGATTTAATTAGAGTAAATTGGACTCTCCCACAGGATGGACCCTGTCTAATTAGTAGTCATGTGAGGGAGGGCAATCCCATCGACGCAGGCCATGTGACAGTTGTGTCAACAATGTCACTGTATGTTTTTAATAGCTGGTTCAGGGCATGTTGTCACACAGAAAGTCAGTAGTGATTATAGGAAGCCGCAGGCAGACAGATTCATGATTTGACAGTGCTCAGGGGCAAATTAAATAACATGAAAATCCCAGTTGTAGAAGGATGTGTAAAAGCTACATACTGTAGTAACATACTAACAAACTGAACAAAAATAAAAGCCTTACTCCCACCAATGCAGCTGAACATGACTAAACTAGGATCTTTATTCATGTTTATATATATATATAGATATATATGTGTGTGTGTGTGTGTGTGTGTGTATATAATTTTTATTTGTATAAATACAAATGTGGTAAAAGGAAAAGCACATCATGAAATATGCAAGATGATTAATTGGGGGTTTGAATCAGCCTTGTCGATGTAAAAAAGCACATCTGTCGACATATAAAACCCCATATTGAGTTGACATCAGCGACATGTGTCATGTCCCTCCTTAGGGAGTGTGTGTTTGCATGCTTGGGTAGCAAAGAACTATTTTGACCCCCACCTCCAGCCATTCTGCCTACGCTTCCTCTCACTGAAATGAACTTGTAATGAGGCTCGCAGCAGTCAGCGTCAGTTTAACGGTGCTTATGTTTGGGTTCCTTCCAGGTCCTCAGCAGCAGACGAGCCCGTCACCTCAGCTGCTTGTGCGGGAACGGGGCTCCAGGGGCCTCCTGTGGTGCCACCCGCCGCGGAGATACCGGCTGATTCAGCAAACCACTGCAAAGAAACCATCGAGGAAGCCTCTGGCTCAAGGGGCGTCCCTGAAGGTACAGAACTAAATTATATTGACAGGGAAGTGATGCGCCCTTATATTGTAGATCAGAGGTTCCATTTGAGACCAGAAAGATTAAACCTAAGCTCGCCTTGGGATTCAGGCTCATCCCGCCATGGGTTATAGGGTTCACATCACACACTGGCCTGATGGAAAACCGAGCCTCCAGAGCTGCGTAAACAGTAACTGTAATGACACTGGCAAAATAAATTGCACACGGCTATTTTCTTAGCACGGCACATTGCATCTGTTGACCTTGATCCAAGGTGACAAGAATACCACATTACAGAGCACCAGCCTTCTTTAGGCTCATTGATTTGCACGGCGACAGAGGTTCGACACACATATGTGTATAGACAGACGAATTTACTCAAACACGCGTACAGACTCTATTCACAAGCCAGAACGAGACAATACACACCGGCTCACGCGCACAGACTCTCTGCCGTGATTTGATTTCCACACAGACATGACATGAATCCAATTAATTCAGGATGAGGATCAATAGAGAGCCATTTCCATGAGGGAAAATTGCTTTTGGATTTCGTCTCAGTCAGCAGTGCTGCCGTTATTTGAATGTGGCTCTGAAATGAGAAATGTAAAGGAGCCCTGCAATGCTGTATGACACTTTTTTTTTATGTCCCACTCTTCTGATGTATTTTTCACACATGCACACAAAGCAAGCTAACCTAAGATAAATGGCCACGTTTGCACCGGTCTTAATGAAAACTCTGTTACGGCGCCGCGTTTGTGCTTTTTGCATTTGTTTTTTTTTTTTTAAACAACAGACTCTGTGAGATATTTTTCATTTGTGGTTACCTGCTGCTGAGGGCGAATTTTGTGGAGACAGCCTGTGTTTTTGTTTGCCAAATGTACTCCATATGGATCATTATGAATAATGATGATGCATTTCCTCAGCAGAAAAGCAGCCATGTCCCCGCGCTTCTTGATTGTGGTCATGGCACATTGCGATGATAGTCTGACATTGATTTGCAAGTCATTTGCTTGTGTTTTTTCTTTCATGTTTGCAAAGAAATAGGACACGTTGATAATGCCGGGGTGTTTTTGTGATTGCCCGGAGTGTCAATGACTGGGCGTCACTATGCTGGTGAAGTTAAAGAAAAATAAGTAAACACGGTGAGGAACTTGCGGTTCGCCACATTTGAAATAACAAGCTGTGTTCCCACGAGGCCTCGTCACTGTGCAGATATGCTGATAGTTAGGCTGATAGCCCAAACCCACTTGTTTTTTTCTCTATTCTGAATCCCCTCTGAATACAGGAGTGAAGGGATGCAGGCGGTATAATGAAGATTAGTGTAGTTAATCCTGCTTTGAAAACTTTTGCTCTTTGTTCATCTCCTGGATTGTGTTTAAGGTAATTTCAGACATCAGATTTAGCACTGCTGAATAATCCATGACAGAATACGCATATCCAATCAGATTCATTAAAAACAGGGATTGTTGCTGTGCAGGGATTAGGAGGAAGGTGTTGCAGACAAATCGCAGTTTAAAACCAAATCAATAAAGCTCACTGAGCTAAATTAGCCTGAAACACTCTCAAAGCAGTTAATGACAAATGCTGTCGAGTGCGGCAATAGAACGGGTCAATATGTCAAACAAGCCGCGTACAATCATGTCGCATCGCATGGACAAAGATGTGCCAGATCTGTAAATACAAATGATACAATGATGACAATAGATAATTAATCTGTAATAATTCCTAAAAAGCTAAAAGATCCGGCGTCTTCAACCACATGCTTTGCCCGAAGAAATCCAGAGGCTGTAGTCTGGATATGTTGTTAGGGGCCCGTCTTTGTGTGTAAACAAGTGATCGCACAACGCAAGGTGAAACCAACAAACAGAAGGCGAGATGAAGGACAGGACGACATTTAAAAACAACGTCCGCTGAGTTTGCTTCTTCTTCTCCATCTCAGAGCCACAAACGTCAGAGCCCCCCGACGTGATCTATGACGACGTTCCCTGTGAGGACCCCCTCTCTCCTGACGACGGTTAGTAGCGAAGTTTGTTTGTGACGTTTTTTTGTTTTTTTTAATGCACACAAATCTCGGTGCAGAGGTGTTGACACGCTACGTTTCCTTTAGCAGATATGATTTACGAAGACGTCCAGAGGGACAGTGGCCCCGTCAATGCAGACAACGGGTGGAGCTCCAGTGAGTTTGAGAGCTATGATGAGCAGTCGGATAACGATGCCAAACTACCTACAAAGAGCAAGGTACTGTGTGTGTATGCGTGTGGACGCATTCCTGACACGTGTATTTGTCCAACACCAGCGATCCTTTACCATAAATATCATCATGACCAGCCGGTGTTTTTTGGTCCATTTCCAGCATGTACAAAATCATCAAGGAGAATATTTCATCTCCCGCTTCATTGGTGCAGTTGTCTTTATTAATGCTCAGGACTGGAAGGAAACTATAAAGAACATGAGAAATGAATAGCAGAGTGTCAAGGCTGTATATTTCCACTGCGAAATGAACGTAAACAAGAGGCTTTTCTTCTTTTTTTTTTTGAAAAGCCTCAGATCTCCTTTGCTTTCCTCAGCCAAGGATGCTGTTCATCATCGTTCTGCGGCACCTCCGCAGAGTGCCTGGCCGCCACATGATGGCACTGTGTGCACATTCACGTTGTGCTGCTTTTCTTTTATGCACCATGGGCCTTCAGCACATGCATCGATGCAGGCATTTGGGAAAATTTGAAAGTCACACCGAAAATAACGCATTTCTCTGAATCAATTCATTATCAGTGTTTACACCCGTGCACATTTTTAAACAGTGAATTTTGCTTATAACTACGTAAAACTCTAGAGTTCACAAAAGAGGGAAGACCAAAGGGGAAGGAAACGCTTGTTGCATTGCCACCCAAAAAAAAAAAGACTTGTTCTGGTAATTACAGTAGGGTGTGGTGTGACCCCCCCCCCCCCACGCACACACACACACACCCCCCCCCCCCCCCCCCCCCCCCCCCCCCCCCACACACACACACACACATAGAGTTTAGGTTGCATGTCATTCCAATGCCACAAAGTGAACAAGGAGTCAAAATAGGGCTTTATAATGGAGCAATCCTGACGAGTGGAGTCTCAAAAGCCTTCATTGAAAACATATTGTTTGTAATTAGTCTTGTCTGATTTAAATTATCATCAGGTGTTCCTGCAGTTCTCCTCTTCTCCTCTGGGAAGCTGGGCCTTTGCCCAAAACTGCCTGCACCCCTGCCCATCCTCATCCCTCCATTTATCAGTGGCCATTAGTCTCATAAAGCATTACTCCTTTGTCCAAAGCAGCGCTCTGAGCGTCCGCTCTTTTTGTGCCTGTGATTAATTCCCAATGTTGAGTAGCTTGTTTTGCCTTGATCACTTTGCCTTTCCGTTTCCCTTCTCTTTATTCCCTGTCTCCCTGTTTTTTCCCCTTCTCTCGTCGCCTTTTGTGGTTAAACGCGACCGGCCCCCATGTCCCGCACAAAAGCTCTCCCCCGAGGTGCGTCGGCTGAGGGACCGATGTGCCAGGACCAAACGTGAACTGGCCATGCGGCTGTCTGGCAAGCACAACTATGACATCAAGGTATATCTGCAGCGGCGAGCGAGCATAGCGATATCGCACGGGGTCTCAAAGCGCTCTGCTAGATGTTTGCCTACAAAAGCCAATAGCTGAAATATGCTGTTGTAATCTTAACTGAATCCGAGGCTTTGCTGACTCCCTGCATCATCATCCTCCTCCTCCCCAGCTTTCCTCTAGACTCTGACTCTCCTTTAAGTCTCTGTCATGTTCCTCCTTTTGCCCCTCTTACTTAAATATGAAGACGCATTTATGGGCCACATGGATTTTTTTAAACGTACAGTCTGCGTATTTACTTCCATACGCACCAAAGCAAAATTACCCCCAAGTTATTGACCTACTTTCCCGAAGTAGCATCATTTAAAAATACTATTACCCTGGGTGTATTCTGGGTGCGCGGCGTCTGGTTGCAGGTCCTCTGTGATGCTCAGGGTGGAGTTTGTGGTCGGCTAAATTCTCCCACACTGAGCGAGGCGGCTCTGTTATAACTCTGATGTGGAGCTCACTCTGTTACCATAATCTCTGCATGATATGCTCATAGACTTTCTGATTAGAGGCTGCACAGCGACCCGCAGGGAGCCACAGATGGTGAGATTCATGATGAGCCCACTGAGCGCCACTTCTCTCATCTTATCTCCAGAGGCGCCCGAAGGTTATCGAGTCTCCACAGGATGGCGCGTTCCGTGTGCTCTAACGCTCCCTCTTTGTACCTGTCTGCCCCTTTCGACCAGGTTCAACAACTCATGAAGGCGGCGAAGAGTGGGACGAAGGATGGGCTCGAGAAGACCAAAATAGCCGTCATGCGAAAGGTCTCCTTCCTGCAGAGGAAAGATCAACTGGGTAATGCAGGGAATCTGAAAACTTTACAACCATTCTTGTTCAGCCCTCTGTCTGTTGCGTGAACATTCTATTATTTTTAGTTATGGATAGTTCTGGTGAAGTTCTTGTCACGCCTCACTGTTGATTCTTTAAATTAGAGGCGGTTGCTTGTGTCTAAAGCGAGCCACGCCACCGGTACTGGGAAATGTGGTGGACTTAAGTGCTTGATGTGTGCAAAGCACCTCATGCGATGATACAATGCAGGATGTGTCAGTGGGAGCTGAAGAACGGAGGCAGATTAACATCCATTATTGTAGTCATGGAGGAGCTTTAGAAACCGCAGATACCAGAGCCACGTCTCAAACGAATCTCTGAGCCATCACAAAGAGGTAAAGAGGCCAGTGCTGCTATTTTTAGGTGTTGATTGAGGGAAATCTTCATGGCGTTATATTTCTTTTCCACCAATCCTCTGTTATCGCTCCAGCCTGTAATTGGAAGGCTGGAAGCTTCTGGTATCTGTGTCGTATGGTTATGGCTGAAGTGCGAGACAGAAACTGTTGAAGGTGGGTGCAGAGGGGAGGATGTGCTGGGTTGTGTTTTTGCAGACACACAGAAGTGTGTCTGTTTTGAAAGTTTTTTTTTGTTTTTTGAAGGACTCTCTCTCTCTCTCTCTCTCTCTCTCTGGCTCTTGCTCCTTTCTCAGTCTCACCATCTTTTTTTCAGAGAGCATAGAAGTCTCTTCATATTTTAGAGGTAATAAACTTAGCGTGTCGCAGTGTGTCTCCAGCTGCAGTGAGATCTGAAGGTTGCCTTTCTGCTCTTCCCTCTTTGTCTCTCTCTCTCTCACACACACACACACACACACACACACACACAAACACACACTCTTCTGTACTCCTCCTGTATTTTTCTCATTGTCTGCAGAGGAGGAGGATGATGCAGGATACCTGGATGTAGCTGTGTCAGAGATGAAGCACCCCCCTCCGCAACTGAGCCCCATGCCAGAGGGGCTGACCAGCCACCAGGTGCTCCTCTGCTTCTCCACACTACACTGTTTATGTTGACATATGTCTTGTCTTATATATGTGTGTGTGTGTGTGTGTGTGTGTGTGTGTTCCCCTCATACCTCATGCTAAAACAGTTGTTTCATAAGATAAGATAAGATATTCCTTTATTCGTCCCACATTGGGGAAATTTCAGCGTTACAGCAGCCACAGGGATAGCAGTGTGCATTAAACAGCAGTGTGCATTAAACAGATAATAAAAAAGTAGTAAAAAATAAAAATAAGAAATAAGAAATTGCAACAAAACACTAGACATCTCAGAAACAAACTAAATATATCAATATGTAGATGAGTTAGGTACATTTACACATTGCACATGTACTACATGTAGTAGCAGGTGAGTGTTCAGACAGACCCACTCCTCATTCAGTCAGTGATTATAGTGCGGTCTGTCAACCCTGAACGCACACTGCACCCCCATCATGACCTCTTACCGCTCCCTCTCCTGACCGCTCTGTTGTCTGCGCAGGTTGTCAGACGCCATATCCTCGGCTCCATCATTCAGAGCGAGCGCAGCTACCTGGAGTCTCTCAGGAGAATCTTGCAGGTGAGTTGTTTGGTCCCCGTTGTCCTCCTCTGTCACACGCAATATCTTCACCATTTAGCCCTTATGAATCACACCGAGAAGAGAAGTGGTGATATCCATCAAATTACCGAGGTGTCTCAGCATTAATAATCCTGATGAAACAGCCGCCCTCCTCTCGGTGGCATCGAGCCGATGCCTGGAGAGAGAAAGAGAGAGAGAGAGAGAGAGAGAGAGAGAGACTGTGGCTGGCACGGGTTGCGGTGTGGCCTCTTTTTCTTTCTCTCCCTTTTTGTTGGTGAAAATGAGACTTGTTATCTCTTAATCACCAAACAAAAAAAAAAAGAATAGGAGCGCCCACTGAAATGCAATCAGCAGCAATCAATGGCTACCTCATGCACTGCACAAAATCATTCACTGTCAAGAGCCTGTGTGCTGCGTTTGTTGTCGAATGACATGATTGTGTGTGTAACGCAGTAAAAGCTTTGCTCTTTTGACGGTTCACTCCAGCAGAGTGCTATAAGAGTCTCCAGACAGGTAATGGCAAAAGGTAAAAGGTCCCAAGTACAATCAGACACTGAGGTTTGGAACATTTTTTGAATGTAACGCTGTGCTTCTCCTAAATTCTGTGGACGCAACTGGCAACACGTCAGCAAAAATGACTGTTGCTGTCTTATTGCTGTGCATCTGTCATGCTTATACATAATGTTACACTGTATTCCAGCATGTTCAGATTCATAGAAGTCATGTTTTTTTGTCTGTGGCCTTTATCACTCAGGCTTTTATGATTACAAGTCACCTTGAGTTTTGAATGCGTTTGCTTGTAGCAAATGTTGGGAATTTATGGGCGAATCCTTTGGATTGATGTGCTTCCCGGCAACGTGGCGACATTCTTTCATTAGCCGCGATTCATATATTTGTCACATTCGTTCAGTTTTCTATTGATGCTGCTGAAAAGAAAATGTTTTTTGAGGGAGGTGGACCACGCACACACACACACACAGAATTTATATGTGCTGTATAGATGTGTGACTTGGACCAGTAACAATAAAAACCCAATTTTGCCCACAATCTCCGCAGGACTACCACAGACCGCTGATGGAAGCGGATCCGCGCATCCTGAGTCCAAGGAAGATCCGGCCTATATTTTTCCGAATCAGGGAGATCACACAGTGCCACTCCATGTTTCAGATAGCGCTGGCGTCCCGTGTGGCAGAGTGGGACAGCAACGAGAAAATCGGAGACTTATTTGTTGCCTCGGTGAGCGTGCATGTTTTTGCCGTGTATCTCCATGTGTGTGATACAGAGATGCAAACTGGGGTTTTCTACGTGTTATTGTTTTTGCCAGAGTAATAATCACCTTCTGGTTTTAGATTGAGAAAAACAAAAATAGCTTACTTCCTAAACAAGAAATCAATTTTTCAGCTTTGATGAAGATCCCTGGGATTTGTGTCTACAGTGTGAGTTGTCTGTTGTGAGTCATAAGGTCCGCTCATTATTTGCCTATTAGAGTGGTACATTCGATCCTCTCTTTCCCGGCTGCCAATCACAGTGCTCTTCCCATCCTCATCACACCGTCAAATGAGTTTGCGTCTCTTACTGAGCTGCACCTTTTGTCATGTGACGATGTGTCTGCACCCGCGGGTCTTTGCGGTAGAATCTAAGTTCAAGGAGCCTAAAGGAGGACGTGAGCAATGTGATGTGATTTGCTAATCCCCCACCACTCCCAGAACTGCCTCTATCAGCTGCCTGGTGTGGGTTTAATTGAGGAGAGAGAATAAATGTCTACCGCACAAAACACACACACACACACACAAACACACACATTCATGCCCAACCTCTTAAATGGCTCGTGAAGGGTGTTGCAGTTACTGGGATGGTAAACAAACCAATTTTTTTTTTTTTAAAGCACTATACTTAAATGGCCGTTTTCCAACCTCCCTTTACATTGAAATTACCCACAGGTCGTCCTGCAAACAGGATGGTTAGCCAGACATTCAAGATGTCAGAGGAAATTACCCGGCCGCCTTTTCAGATGCTGGTGTAAAGACAAAATAATCAAACGTGGCAGAGCCGTCGACCTACTCATTATAGGGATGTTGCCACAAATTCAGGTAATTACGCTTGTTTCTGTTTCCACAGTTTTCCAAGTCAATGGTGCTGGATGTATACAGCGATTACGTGAACAACTTCACTGGTGCCATGGCTCTCATTAAAAAAGCGTGTATGTCCAAACCAGCCTTCCTGGAATTCTTAAAGGTGAGTTTCAGCCACAATGTATTTGTTTTCATTCTTTTCAAATGAAGGAAACCCGAATGTTATTTTCTCCTCTTTTGTTTGTGTTCAGCAGACAGTGAATGGACCAAAAGCCACAAAATACGAAACAGTATTTCGCAAAAAAACACAAGAAATACAAACACTTCTAGTTAATCTACGTGTAAAATGGAAAGTGGAAATTAAACGAAGGTCCATATCTGCACAATTATTATTATTGTCATATTAATAAGGGATTAGGAACAACAAAACATACTGCTGAGGTGCACAGCCAGTGCCAGGGACTGATTGGAATGTAGAGAGTTGAACAGTTCTCTCAGTGTGCACAGCATTCATGCGTGAGCATGTACCTGGATCATTGAGCTGTAATGCTGATTTATACAACCAGATCAAACAGTTGAAAGCGCTGCACGTTACTGCTGATAACCTGCTTCTCATCCCTTTCCTGTTCCCGTCTGTCTCTCCTGCCCAACTGTGGCACCTCTGACTGAGCACTGACCTAATAATAACAAAAACATACTGACAGATAGACAGGCAGGCAGGCAGGCCAGCAGGCAGGCAGACAGATAGATAAAGGTTAAGGTTAATAATATAATATATTAATATATAGTAGTAGTATTATAGTATTATAATATACGTGATGATATAGTATGTGACAGTGACTGACTGACTGACGCGTTAACCTGAGTATGATGACCTTAGCTGAAAATATCAGATAAGCTCTGGTATTTATGAGTTTGACAGACTTCACCCTTAAGGGGCTGGGAAAACACATTTAGTCAAGATCATTTCATTTCAATGAACTCATGGACTCAAGGGAAAGGACATTCTCAAGCTTAAGGAAAAATAAGTATATTAAATTTTTAAAAAGCAGTTTTTTTTTTTTTACCATGACATTTACAGCAGGTAATATAGATGTTTTCTTTAAATGACTGTCTTACATTTCTTCATATCTAGTAGTTTGCCTTTTATATACATAGGGTATCAACATGGCAGTGCATGGAAACAATCTCTTTCCCCTGACCTACACCCACAGTAATACATTAGACAGAACACACTCTCCTCTTTAATATTTTTCATATGACTAAGAGAGCCTGATTTTCATAACTTTTTCACCCACTCACCCGCCCACTCTTGGTCTATAGAGCCTTCTGACAAGCATTTCTTCAAGTACATACTTTCCTCATAATGGACTTTATGTGCAAGAACATTTTTTTTGTTTTTTTAAAAAAAAAAAAAGAATTTCTTTTCCCTTTTCGTTTCCAGAAGAAGCAGGCGTCGAGCGTTGACCGGATCACTCTCTACGGCCTAATGGTGAAGCCCATTCAACGATTCCCACAGTTCATATTGCTGCTGCAGGTATAAACTCGTCTTTGCACATGGCTAGTCATTTAATTCCTTTTAATTAGGTGAATCCTTTCAAGTCTTATTATCTTAAACCCGTTCGAATATGAGAGACAGTCAAATGAAAGATTCAGCAGCAGGGACGCTGGTACAGATGCAAAGCGGCCGAGCTTTTTAACTGGATTTTAAATTATACAAGGCGCAAAGAGTTGTACCTCATATACTTTTCCACAACTTCTACATAAAAGTAGCTGGCCACATCAGCTTTTCATATTGCAGGTTTTACATCCTGACTCCTCCACTTTCTATTCTGGGCAAAGATTTGGATTTGAGCTTGACTTGCTGGATCAGCAGCAGCCCATTTCATCCCTCAGTAAGCATCGATTATCCATGAATTCAAAAGTTATGAATGTGAATCAGACGCTTCTTCTTGCGCCCTAAACTCAGTACTCCAACGAGGAAGTGCATGTATTAAATCATACATTACTACGAACCCGAACTTACATCTGAGACGCACATCAGGCAGACGCCAGGCTTTGAGTCAGTCATACATGTAGGATGCACATAAACATGTAACCCCAAAGCCCGTGATCAGACATACTTTGATCATTTACAACGTCAGATTTGCTTTTTACTGGTTTGTTTTTACTTGCATAGGGTTTGAGTTGCAAAACGCAGAGAACCACTGATACTCAAATCGTATTGCGGGATGGTTTTAAATAATAAACACAGTGGCGTGTGTGTTTTTTTGAAACCTTGAGGCATCTTCACTTAAATTTCTCCTCGTGACGTTTTTTTTTCTTCTTCTTTTAGGACATGTTAAAAAATACGCCAAAGGGCCACGTCGATCGCCTGCCCCTGCAGCTGGCTCTGACGGAGCTGGAGATGCTGGCCGAGAAGCTGAACGAACAGAAACGAGTCGCTGACCAGATATCAGAGACTCAGCAACTGGCCCGCAGCGTCAGCGATCGCCTGCTCAGTAAGGTGACTGAATATATATATACATGCAACCAAATCAGCCGTGAGCCCTATTAACACCTCTGGCACGTTTTTATCTCCCTGAGCCACAACACCTATGAATTAAACCAGCAATCGCTTCTATCGCCGTCCCATACATTAATCCGGGGAGGCGTTTTTATTTAGGGAAATGATCTGCCAGAAATGATGCCCATTATCAACCCGGAGCAGCACCGGGGCGCTGCCTCTCCATTTACCACGCTGAAATTACAGTCCTGCGTCTGCAAATCTGAACAAATGCTGCTGTGAATACGAAGAATTAGGGCGTAAATGAGTCATTTAATTGGAAACTGTAAGAGAGCTATCGCCTTCAGCCCGTCTCTCTCTCCCTGTGCCTCCCACTCCACTTTACCTCCCTGCTTTACCTTCCTAGTCTTTCTTATTGGAGAGGCCTGTATGGCTACACCTTCTCACTCCACATAAAAACTCTCCTTTTCTTGTGCGACTGCATCTTCTCTCTCTCTCTCTCTCTCTCTCTCTGACACACTTACACACACACGCACTCTTTTATTTCCCTCTATCAACCCTTGCCATTCCAGGACTGTGAGATGAGCTGATTCGGCCAATCTCCCCCACTCCACACAGAATTCCATTTGCAGCGGTGACACTGCGGAATTCCAATAGGAAACAGTCTGCTCTATTGCCCCATAACCACCCAATGAAATATTCATTCTTTGTCTCTGAGTATCTAAGTCACCGGAATAGGACAGATAACAATGTGAGTGAGAGTGTTTTTTTTTTCCGCACACACACTCGCGCGTCTGTGTGTATGCTGCAATGCACCCTTGTACCCATCAATGCTCGAATATTTTAAGCAGTCCTCCTCTTAAGGGAGCTGTATGCATTTTCTTTTTTTTTTTTTGGCCATCAAATGACAGTCAGACTAATAATTCATTTTTCTGAGTTATGTGAGCAGCCACAGATTCCCTGCAGATACCGAGGACACCCTGTTCTGTTAAAATATGGTCAGAGGCAGTGCTGCACTGCAGGTTGGAGAATGGACACAGTGGAGAGATTCATTATTCTCTTAAATTTGTGCCTCGTGAACAAACACAAACTGCAAAGTATCAGGACGTGAACTCCTTAATGTGGACTTAACCCGCCGATGGCAGTGCAGGGGCTTCACATTTAAATGGTTACGAGCCAGGCATAGGTTGGCACGGTATGAATAAAGCTGAAAGTATTGATTTAGGCAGCCGTAAAAGATGCTGGATCGGAATGATGTAAAAAAAAAAAAAAAAGCTTTCTTTTGCTGTGTTTTCTGTTGCCAAACATATGGATGACTGATAAATGCAGCATGTGCCAACCTACTGCAGTGCAAATCGTATCTATTAATAGATTCCGCAACTTCAACACTGTATATATGTGTGTGTGTGTGTGTGTGTGTGTGTGTGTGTCAGAGTGGGGGGGCATTTCACAAGTACACGTGTATGATTACATACGTCCCACATACATGAATGCCATATGTGTATAATATGTGTATCTGTATGTGATAAATACCATATGTGCGTGTACATACTTCAGAACTTTCCGGCCCAAAAGAACCAGTACGCTGGCTCTACTGAAATTTTGATCATGTTGATACCCTAGCTTTAATCAGTAATTGTTGTATTTTCACATATATTTTTAGCTTAATTTAAATTTCCATAGTGCAGATACCTGGAGACTTTATTCTTCCCCTACTGAAACCGTTTTGCGAAATCAGTCACCGAAAACTTTCCAAAAACACACAATCATAATCCTCATCAGTAGTTTTGTAAGCGCTTCCAGCAGCTGCAGATCCGACCCATGCAACAATCAGGAAGACTTTATATCAATCATCCAAAAAAAAAAAAAACCCTGCTCAGCCTCATCCATGTTCTGAGGATATCTGCATAAACGGGTCTTTTCAGTTTTTATTGTATTATCTTCCTTTTTGATACCCATTGTCCTGCTCACTAAACTTTTACTGAGCTTTAACTTTATCCCTAACTTTAATAAACGCAGGAATTATTATCTCTTTGATGATGCTGAGCTGCCCGACAGACGCAGCAGAGAAGCTTCAAATCACCCACACCCCGCTTCACCTCTGTCATATGGGATGGTGTTTGTTAAGCCCATGTGTGTTATTCATATGGACTTTACTATGGCACAAACAAAAAGACAAACAAATAACCCAGATTGACAGTTCTGCTGAATTCAAGGTTGCCTGTTGGTTCCTCTTTCATCACATATTTCAACATCTGTGCAAGTTATTTTTTCTTTTCACCAACTTAGTGATGGATATGTGCACTTTTACTGTGCTTCTTATACACACACACACACACACACGCACACACACACACACACACACACACACACACACAGACATTAATTGACCTTCAGTTGCATGAATGTGTTTCTGTCTTGTTCCTCCAAGCTCAAATTCTATATCTTTAAGGCAGTGGACATTTTAGTACTGGCCCTTTGTGATGCTGTCTCCTCCGCCTCTGATCTGATTGCTGTGTCCCTTTTTAGCAACTGAATGCGGAGCAGGGGTCTCTGGTCCTTTGTGAGACGCTTATTGAGACTGTGTACGGTGAGCGCGGACAAGTCCTGAAGTCAAAGGAGAGGAAGGTCTTCCTCTTCGATGACGTGCTCATCTGTGCAAACATAAATGTCAAGTAAGTCCCTCCTGCATAGCAAACAGAGCTACATGCACTAATGTGTCCAGGATGTGCACACGTTTAAAAGCGAAGCTGCTAAGATGCACAGTTATTAGGTGGCACCGCGCTCTAATGTGACACCCAAGGTTTTGCAAAGATATTTTGGCAAACTGCATAGTAAAGAGAAATAGCTGCGAGCGGTTTGGGGCCACTATCTGAAGTTGCAGGAGCTTTATCAGCTTTAAACAAATGGTAGGATGCCTAACTACAACCAGAGGAGTCTCAGATTAGTGACATAAAGCATTTTTTACTTTCTTGCCAATTTATTTTCTCTGACAGCGGCGCCGATCGCATCGCTCGCTGCCGCTCCCCTCTCTCTTGAGAGAAGTAAACAGGAAAGGGATTTTGTTTATTTTGCAAAGCTCCTGTCAGAGATGTCGCTTCAAGCGCTCTTGTTCAGCCTTCAAAGTAATTATCGCGCCACGTCCCATTCAGCTCGAGTGTCCCAAAGTTGACTTTGTCTGCCCTCCAGGATCTTGACAAACCGGTCACAATGTTGATCGTCTGCGTGATTACAGGAATACATGAATAGCAATGAATTCACAGCCAGAGGTGCAATTTTGGTGGTGAGCATCATGATCATACGGATTTTAATTCTCATGCCTTAGTCGTCGTCATGCCATTCGAAAGGGGATAGTGTTGTTAGCAGGTTCAGGATAGGGAGGGTATTTTTCTGAGGTTGTTTTCCTTTTAAACCCTGTCCTCCGTTTTTCTTATCTCCACCAGGGGGCCTCCAGATATCAGCAGCCTTGTGCCCATCGGCCCCAAGTACACCATGAAGTGGAGTGCCCCTTTACAGCAGGTGCAAGTCGTAGAGGTCGGGCAAGAGGGCCCTCAAAGCAAGGACACCTTTTTCCCGCAGAGCGGCGCTAGGCGGCCAAGTGTTGCCTGCGCTTCAGGTAAGAACCCAAAGAAGGAAGACGTGAACGGTCCTGTCTCATTCCTCTTCCACATGTGTCTTCGTCTTGTTCTACGCGTCGCTCGTTGGGTCGACTGGACTGGTCCCGGCAACCTTCCTCTTGCTCGGTCCAGCTAATCTGTTTCTGTCGTCAAGTGTCCCGGGGAAGGCCGGAGGATGCATCCGTGCTGCCTGTCACCCTGATTGAGGACGTGTTTGTGAGGAGGAGAGCGATGGTGGTCACTTGTTCCCATCTGCCGAGGGTGTTTTATCTCGGAGAGCGATGTGGGGGTAGAGAGCCCCCTGCTGCACCATCCCCACAGTCTCATTTCACTCTCTGATAGACCACAAACACATCAAGACTGGAGTCATCAATCTACAGAGATTATTCCCTCCCTTCCCAGGACCAATTAGAAAGCCAGTAGCAGTAGATAGGAATCTGTGGTGGAAACACTAGTTCTCACACCACCCCTCGCCAAACCCATGTGTATACAGAGCTTGACGAGATCCCCGATAAACGTGTCATGGGAAAACGGAGATACAAAACCTTATCAGGATGTAATGGTACAGGCTTTTTAAAGCTGCAGAGCCATGACTTAAATATTAATAGGGCCTTCTTCGGAGCTACCCATGTCACGCTCAGCGAGCTGCTACTAGTGGTGAGAGTCTCTCTGGATTACGTTTTTCAGGTTGTGCGTACTTGTGTACCCACAACTTTGCGTCGCTCCAAGGTTTTTGGATCATCCGAGGTTGCTCTCATGGTACCTGTCTCTCCTCCTTTTTCGGTATCTCACTCTGCAGATGTTATATATCCTCAAGGATGCTGGATTGCAACACAGTGCCGTCGCCTTAATCTACTTGTTTGTGAACATCTGTGTAACTGTTGTTTTTTTTTAGACCCGCTGTCCCATCTTTTTATAGTCCTGGGGTGTGGTCTACATACCGCTCTCCCTCAGCCTACTTTACAATGGACTAATTCTTCATCGTCTTCAGGTCCTGGTTCTCTTTTTTCCCCGCTCGTCTGTGTCTGGGTCTCTGTTAGGCTGTTGCTCTCCTTGTGTGTTCCCACCAACACACGAGGAAGGCCGAGCAAAGCATGTGCTCTCTTCCCGAAAGCCGACTGTGCCGGCAGTTTACTCCTGTGCACTTTCACTTTGATTCCTTCCCCCATTACACCGCTTACTGACGCTCCTCTTTCGACCTGCGGTCAGGTTTGGCTGTGGATCAGTCAAGGGCTTCGATGCAGTCGTGGAAGCTGCATTGTCTTTAAATCCACTGGCGAGCATCACAGGCACAGGGGCTAGATTGCAGACGTATTCCAGAGAAATCTGGGATGGACCACTACGGGCTCGGGTCTTTAACACCAGTGAGCTACTTGTCCGGCGGCTGCTGCAGATATCCGTGTCTGTGTGAAAACCATATCCAGCCTCACCAACGGGATTACGCTGGATTACAACTCAGCACATTCACCTCTCGGACCGAAGCCAACAGTGGGCCCCAGAGGACTTGACGAATCCCTTTGGAAAGGCAGGAACACATTGTTCTTACAGCTGGCAACACACATCTTTATATTCAAATGTCTCACCTATTGATTTCCTTGCAGCGATGACAGATGCCACTGGCTGCCCGTGTCAGAGATCCCATTAAAGCCCAAACACCACAATGGAGCGTTTTAAACGAACAACCCCGACCTTCCCCTCACTTTCACTCCCTCTCCTCTCCGGGCTTTCCTCTCACTCCATTTATGCACGTGGTTAGACAAAAGGTAGCAGGTTCCCCCTGGAGGAACATGCCTCACTAAGCCCGCCTACTGGCTCAGCGCTTCTGCTACTCTATTATGTGGCAGCGGTGACAGTGCAGGACAGCTATAGAGCAAAATCTACCTGCAGAATTTAATTAGGCTGTTCTCATGGAACCTGCTGCACGGTAGATGTGGGCCAGGGGAGCTAGGACGGAGCATGGCAGACAGGAGGAGACGCAGTTATCGATTCGCAGCAGCAGGAGAGAGAGAGAGAAAGAGAGAGAGAGACTTTGAAGGTAGCGGGTCTCAAATCGATGCTGAATTTTTCGCGTCTAATGAGACACCTGCTTTTCTTTTGGCCACCAAAAGGGCATCATTGCTCCAAATAACACTTTCTCCATCCATTGTTTTTATCCATTCATTCATTCACTCTGTTGTTCAGCAAATAACAAAGATCGATCCATCAACACATCAATCCTCTTTTTATGAGTGCCACCGGAGTTTCAGTCTGACCTCGGATATTTTTATCAGTGCTCGTCATTTCAACATTTTTAACGCTGCGTGTAGCATGCTGGCTGTGTAATATGCTTTTTGTGTGTTGCTTAGGTAAAGCGATCCTGGGTCCTCCACGGCTCTGCCAAGAGCTGCAGGAACTACAACATGACCTTTCTGTCGTGGAGGAGGTCACTCTTCTCGTGGGCACGCTACAGGGGACGTACCAGGTACTAGGATAGGGCAGTGTTTACCAAAATGACATTTGACAATGTGGGTTTACGTACCGTTGCATCTTTATTATGACAAAGTGATGCATTCTTAACTGATGAAAGGCACAAGGCAGTGTACAAAAAATAATTTGACATAATCATTACAACAATATTTGTTAGTTACAAATGCTGATAAATGATGGTTTGCAGTATTGAGCTGTACAAACATCATCAAGGGCCATGTTTTTTGTTCAACTGCATTATCCACTTTTCTGATTTCTGTTGTGTCGACACCAAAACCAGGACGAGCTTTGTTCTCTCTGCGTTTTTTTCTTTTCTTTTACACATTAGTTCTAATTGGCCTCTTAAAGAATTGTGCTCACTGACCTTCAAACGTGCGAGTCTCCCCTCTCAAAACCGATTTCAGAACCACAAATTATTTATAAGCTAGTTATCCCAAGGTATTGACTGAAAATATATGAAATGTGGAGTGGAATCGTGAACTGCGGTTTACTTTGCCATGGCTCTTAAGTCCTGAGAACACACCTAAGAATCACACAGGCAAAGACAATACTGAAGTATGCACGGTTGATTTAAATTGCTGGATTTAGAGCAAACTCCAAAATGTGAATCAAGTATAGATGGTACAAAGGCAACCACTGGGATCTCTGTCTCTTATTCCCTGAAAAGCAATTGCAAAAGGATTTTCAGAATGTGATCAAAGGGCAACCTCATATGCTTCTCGAATCATCAATTTATAGATGCATGAAGCCTCCCGTCTATTTCCTCATCAACCGAGTCACGCTGGTAGGAACAAGATGTTCCCGTTCTGATACGTGAGATAGAGAAGTGTCATTTACTATGTTGTAAAGGAAAACCGGTGCAATCACATAGGGACACTGCCCAGTAGTCTGCCACTAACACATTAACAGTACTGTTCACAACATAACACAGTCGGGGAGGTACGCTCCAGCAATCACCATGGAGCCGCTCAGGCTAATGGTTCCACCTCTGCCTCCCTGCACTTAATAAGCACAACGTCCTCAGGAGAAGTGATATAGTCCTGGCACTAAAGGACTGATTTTCACTTCCCTCCCTGTTGTAATATTGTCCACTGAACAAATAGACAAAATACTTCTGCACAGCCCATTGACTTTCAGAAAATTGATTTGATTCTGTTTGACTTGAGGGGACTGGGTTTTACTATTAAATGGATGCCAGTGTTGAAGTGAATTCGGTGTTGGGATTGAAATGCCACAACGATGTGATGTTAAATGCACTGAGGTCTTTCTGTGATCGGGTGCGTTGTTGTTTCTCGGGGTTTGTTTGGGACCATTAATATGTCAGCGGCTCTACTGAAGACGCCCCCTCAGATTATTACTCATGTTATGCACTAGTGTCTCTGCTAGTTGACCTGATATATGCCTGGAAAAAACAAGTTAAATCTGTGTCTTTTTTTTCCCCATCAAAGAACCTGAATACCACTGTGGCCCAGGACTGGTGCCTGGCTCTGCAGAGGCTTATTCGCATCAAAGAGGAACAGATCCAGAGTGCAAACAAATGCCGCTTACGCCTGCAGGTGCCTGGCAGGCCAGACAAGTGAGTAGTGCCTCACATACAGATGTAAAAATCCAAATCCACTGTACATGTTTTGGTTTTACAACATAAATGGCCCCAAGTGCAAGAGCAACAGCAACGATAACACGAATATCTGGCACTTGTCCTAGGCTTTTTCATAATGTGGTTTATTTATGACTTAATAAATAAATCAGTCTTCGCTCATCAATTTACACACAGTGGACAGAGCAAAACAGAATTTAACAAAAAGACAAAACTCCAATATGTTGGTACAAGTATTCAGACCCTTTAGCTTAGGTCCCCTCTGTTTCTGTAATGTCTCAAAACTGACAACGTCAACACGGTACATATCAGAGAAAAACATTTTGCCAAGAGGTCGCAGCAACTGCCTGCAGAGCTCAGACACAGGATTGTGTTGAGGCTTAGATATGAGGAAGGCTACTAAAAAAAAAACTTTGCCCACGTTCCTGATGGTCACTGTGGCCGAGCTCCAGAGATCCCATGTAGAGATGAAACAACCATCACTGCAGCACGCCACTGATCTGGGCTTTATGGGCACAGTGGCCAGACGGACGCCTCTCCTCAGGAAAAGACACATCAAGTACTAAAAAGTGCCCTCAGAACAGAGCCTTGTGAAGACACATCACAGATGTCCTTCTGGAGGTTTCTCCCGTCACTGAGCAGGCTCTTTGGAGCTCAGCCAAAGTCACCATCCTGTCACTCACAAAGGCCACTGTGCTCTTGGGAGACTTGTTTTTGCAGGCTCCTCTAGTTCTGTGCGTCAATATAATCCTGTCTGTTAGCGCTGTAGCCATCTCCTTCGACCGTAGGTCGTGGTTTTTACTCTGTTCTTCATTGTCAACTCAGACCTCTACCGAGACATGCGAAATGCAAAATTTACCACAGGTCTCCAATCAAAGTGTAGAACTCCTCAAACGTACATGCGTGATGTGGTTATCCACATTCGCCTGACTCCCTGGGCCCTCAGGACACTGTGACCTCCAGCAAATTAGAGGCGAGAACAGTTTATTCTGGCATGAGTGGGTAATTTCTAGACTCAAATAATTAATTTCCTCCAATACTTGGATGGAATAATTAATGGCGTTTATAAAATGTTCTTTTTTTCGAGATTTAACTGAGACACGTGCGTCAATCTTGACCGCACGTGTTTCCAAACCCCTAGACCCTAGACCCTATAAGAGCTGTATAAATGTATCTATAAAGCATCTTTGCCCAAAAGCCAAATATTAAACGTTTTGCCACGCAGCACATAATTCTGCAAGATAGTGGCATAATTTACCTTTTTAGCTTTATCCTTTTATAAGAGTTAAATTTGTGAGAGTCAGGTAATATCCTTTAC
>JAFBJQ010000142.1:625185-632825 GCA_016785345.1 Trinectes maculatus
TCACATTTTTTTCGGTCACAACATAAGAGGATGAGAGGCTTTGTGACAAAAAAAACAGCTGTTTAGAGCCTGGTTTGCTCCCACTTGCCTTTACAGAGCCATATGAATAGAAAACAAAAGCTTCTATTTTTTTTTATGCGAAATCTCTGTGCAGAGAAAAACCTGGGTAGCTCATAATCGCTACCACAAATAGTCGCTCATCGTATGTATGCCCCATCACAGCGCTCCAGCAACAGCTTGATGCTCTCGGCCCATTTCAAGCCGGCATGGAGTGAGACGTGAACAGAAACTGTCTCAGACAGCTGAGCGCTTAAGAGGGTGCAGCTTTGAAGGATCAGGCTATAAAAACACACCGTGTGTCTGACATTTATTTGTTTACGTCTTGGCTTTGTGGCCCAGTACTGGTTCCTGGGTACAGTTTGCACGTCCCTCCAGCCAATGGAAAGAGTTTTAACCGGTGCCAACACAACAGCTGATGGCTTGTGGCAGAATAAGTGATACCGAAGTGACTCTGCAGTTCTTCACTGAAACTGAAATACCCTGAAATCGTTGTAAGAATCATCGTAATCGACATAAAACTCTGAATGTACAATAATAATATATGGTTAAATGTGTAAACTTTAATTAAATGTGATTTAAAATGAAAGCAAAACCCCTATTTTCTGATTCCACCATTTCAATCGAAGTATATTAAACATATTTTATTTCGCAGACTTCATTGTCCCCATTTCTTCCAGTGATTCACTTCTCAAATGGCTCTACGGCTCTTATACACAGGAAAACACATTCACTGAGGTATATGTTGTCATCTATCTTATTTTAATCCGAAACCAGAGTAAGTGTTTTCTTTTACTTTTTTTGTCTAAATAATTTGTGCCTTCCCTGCGCAACTATGACAATGACATCCTGCCTAATTGTAGACACCTACAACATATTCACCACTTGTCAAAATTACCATAATTACCATATAGGGATAGAGACGAAATGCAAATTCCAGCATAAAGATGTGTGGTCTGGCCTCTTTACAAAGCTGTACACAAACTTTTGTTTTCCCTATAATTTGTGATTCACAATGAAGGGAAGGATATTTTACCCTGTATGCATAGATAGTGTAGTGTCAAAAGCTTTTTAGTAGTTCACTTTTTTTTTAAAGTTTGAACGCTAACACTATTAATTCATATTGGATTCTTTTATGTCACAATAGGCTGAAAACCACTCAGCCGCTGCACAGTTGCTTTTCAATGTGTAGTGGATGGTAGGTGTAGTCAACCTGGACACTGGATTTCAATAGCAACCTAGCAACCAAACACAAAACAAAATACACCAAATAGCAAAAAAAAGAAATTTGTATTCCAGACATGGAAACAGAGACAGGTGAAGTCAAAGCCCCCCTTTGGTTGATACAAAAATTTCAGCGCCCCCTACGGGTTGCACCCCCCACTTTGGGAACCACTTTGTTAAAATAGGAGAGCAAAATAGATGGAGACATCTATAACAAGGCCATATCTCTTGTAATGGTGAAACAATGACATATGAGATGACCCATATTTTGGTGCTGAGTTTCAGGAGGAAAAAATATTGTCGTGTACTGGTCACAGTGTTGTGTCCTCTCTCTCTCTGGTGTGCTCGCCTCTCTGTAAATCCACAATCTGTGTCCTGATCCGCTGACCAAATCAATAAAGACTCTTTGATAGACTGGTTACATAGTTCTGTGTCGGTGCATGCGATGTGTGTGCAGCTGATCCTGAGCCTGTGTGTTTATTGTTGTGTGTTTATTTGTGTCCCCCTGCAGGTCAGGACGTCCTGTGAGTTTTATGGTGGTCTTCAACACTCCCAACCCCCTCAGTAAGATCTCCTGGGTCAACCGTCTGCACTTGGCAAAGATTGCACTGCGTAAGCACACACACACGCACACACACACACGGACACACATTCACACACACTCACACAGAGTGGATTATTATGTCTTGTCTATTTAAAGAGGATGATGTAACGCAGTGAAATACAATAACGATGCTTCACGTCAGAGTCTCAGCTCCATCATCAGTGTTTTCTTCTTCAGGTATTAGCTAAGTGCACAACTGGTGTAACAGCTTAGAAAATCTGACGCTCTCAGCAGGGTCGAGTGAAGTATTTAGGCGCCCAAAGAAAGAGAGTTAATAAGACAACGTCTCCTAGTGGTAAAAACAAACATCCTTCATAAGCATCCAGAAAATGTTGTGCTGTTGCCAGAACCTGTTGTACGTTATGCATCAGTTCTGGATGCCTCGTTGATGCAGGAGATGAGGAGGTGGTCTGTATTCATGGTGGAGAAAAATGGCCAGTTCTTGCCCAGCAGGGAGCAGCACAGTTCTTTTTTTTATCTTCCTAACCTCCTCCACCCCTTGCCCTGCTCTGCCCGGGCCTGAGCCTCCTCTGCAGTCTGACCACGCTGTAGTACAGGAGGTCCTCCTCTGCAGGGTTCATCCATGCAAGCTGTCATGCAGTGGCAAGAACAGAGATGGCACTGCCGGGGACATTAATCAGCTTATTTGGCCACGATGGTGCACATATTCAGCCCACTCACTCACCACCCCCGTATCCTCTCCTCCCTGCATGTCGCCTTGAGCTCTTTCTTGTCACATGCATTTTATTCTGGGCTTGTTGTGCATGCAGCGTGTCTCTCAACACTCCACTTCTGTGTGGCTCCAATTGTATTCTTGTGGCTCCTCGTATCCCAGAGGCCGCCGATAAGAGCATCAGCACAAATGCATTCCGTCCTTCGGAGGAAATTATGTCGGCAGATTACAAGGATGACAAGGAGGCTGTTTTTTTTTATTTCCATATATATTTATATATAAATAAATCTTGAGATGAATATATTTGTTTGTGTCTTAATACCTGGAACGTCAAACTAGTTTGAAGTATTTTCTGATTTAGAGAAGTTTTCTTAACTCTTTGCTTTACACACACACACTGTATTCCTCCCCCGTACTGCTGGCGTTCCTTTCACTGTACAGGTACAGAGGTGCATTAGGCATACTGTGCATCTGCAGACTCTCCAGGCTCTAGAGCATGTGGTATATGGTTTGTGTATGTGGCATCAAAAACACCGGGCTTGGAGCGGCGGATGCTTTGGCGGCAGCGAAGCGCAGCATCCGCAGCCTTTCCTTGTTGCTCGTACCGTTATCAACAACACAGCAGGTGTACTGATGGGGACGGCGGCGTTGTTTAGCATAGAACGGTACTCTTCCCCTGTGGTATTCAAAACCTGTCCGAGTTTATAGAAAGAAAGAGTCCGTGTTTTTATTAATACAGGAGGATTTATATTTCACTCGTGCCAACGTGTATTTAAACATATCTAACAAGATTTTTCCTTTAAACTTCTGTGGGAAAAAAATCATCAGAAATTATATATATTTGTTTGAGATCATTTCCATTTTACACCCACAGATGATTCAGAACGATAATGGAGCTATGGCGTAAAGTGTAACTTCACCTCTACGTTTCCTGCTTCCTCACCTCCTCGCAGTCACTTCCCACCTCTCTCTAAAAGGGCAGGGGCAGAGCTCCCGGCGTTCACCCCTGCACACTGAAATCATTAGTCTTGCACATAAAGTGAGTTCACACAGTCAAAGTTTACACATGATTCTTTCCCCTGCAAACAATTAACACCTCATGCCTGCTCTGATTGCTCAGCTGGGATCTGACCTGAGAACAGTTAGTGGTGGGAAGAAAAGCCGACTGACTTAAAGAAGAAAAAACGAACCAAGGAAAATAAAGCCAAGGAAACTAGTCCACCTCAGAGGCAGTGCCCACATCCTCTTGCCCACCACTGGCTCACATGTGGAGGACGGATCAGTGAGCATATGCAAAATAAATTTAAAAAAAAAAGACAGGAGTCCCACAGCAAGAAAACTTAATGCACTGCTGGTGCTCTGCAGGGAAATGAATGGCATAAATCTGAAAATAAAAACCCCACATTATTACGCCAGCGTTAAAATATAAACCAATGAAATGTTGAGAATTATATGGCTAAACTTTAAAAAACCTGATTCACAGATCAACACCTTGAACAAAAACCACAAAATATGTGAAACGAATAAGCTTTGAATATTTAAAACGTTTTCTCTAAATGTACAAAAGGAATGACCTGCCTCATCTGGCTCTTCATTGTTTTTATAACTCCATGCTCTCCATAGGGTCACGGGGGAGATTGGCTCAGCGCTCACTGGGGCGGCTGAATGGAATATTGAAACATGAAATACAAATTCAAATTTGACAGCAGCTTGTGCTGGAATATTGATATTCAATAAAATATGAATTTCATTTGTTTTTTTGGTTTTTTTTCGAAAGAACACTTTACTAAAATATAAACTAGAAATTCTGGTCATGTTTTAGAATCCTCACAGATAATAATATTTGGTTTATTTTGATCTCGATGAATAGCAGTGCTCCTTATCTGTTGACATTTTAATAGTTTTAATCAAGATTTTTAAATTAATTGATAATTGCACATTTGGACTTTGAATACCTATTTATTACTTTAAAATAATAACATCGTAATATAAAAATATATCAGAATATGTGAACAACTCGCTTGTGAAGTCAATCCTAGATAATTGCTGCGTTATCTGCTAATAATTTCGAGCAGTACTTTACCCATGACTACACACATGTAGCAGCACTGTGACACAATACTCAGTGAATCACTCACTGAAAACAAATGGGAGACACGAGGGAGGCGCGATACATTTCATTCAATCCTTTGGGGAAATGGATCAGAACCAACCCGGTCAGGATGACAACTACATGTTAATTGTTTTACACCCACACTTTGCCTTCCTATTTAACCAAATGTAATTACAATAAGGGAGTTGTTGATTTAATTTCACGGATGGTGTCCTGTCACCAAGGTTTCCCTGGCGGATGCAGGGGAGACCCTGCAGCCGAGTCAGCGCTTCACACGCACCGAACCGTGGTCTTGTTTGGTTCGAAAATGGGTGCAGCGTTCTGAAATGTCCCCAAATGTTGGACACACAGATAGCTAATCTACTCTATGCATGATTTAGTGAGTGATCAGACATGACAAAACCCATTTTCCCAGACCCAGCTCCACATCAATGTTTATCCTCCTACCTAAGGCAGGAAACACAGCGTTTTTTTTTACTTCCCTTGATCCACACCTGTGAATACTAGTAAAAAATATGAGTAGAATATCTGTAATTTACCTGATATTATAATATGATATTCCAAACTGATAAGGCGTGTTTCCTGGGAGCAGCACTTGTCGCTTTGTGAGCGCATGTGCCGGTTATGAGG
Source organism: Trinectes maculatus (assembly GCA_016785345.1). Classification (NCBI taxonomy): domain Eukaryota; kingdom Metazoa; phylum Chordata; class Actinopteri; order Pleuronectiformes; family Achiridae; genus Trinectes; species Trinectes maculatus. The sequence continues at coordinate 630,487 of JAFBJQ010000142.1, forward strand.
CCTTGAAACAGAAAGTGAGAATTACCCCTCAGCAATGGTTCTCCAGCAGTCCTGAGCTCCATTAATAACCTGGTGTGCCAGTGCATCTTTTATGTCTCTCCGAGTGGCCCTACCATTTTTTTTTTGAAGGGTCTTTGTGAAATAGCCAGAAGCATCGCCTAATTAATTGGCTTTCTCGCCGCAGAATTAATTGCTTCCTACTATGCAGTCCCAGCCCTTTCAGACGGGGTTAAGGCTGCGGACTTTGATGGCCCTCACAAGAAGAACAAGAGGCCGTCAAATCATGAGAGATTTCAGCCGAGGAGCTTGCAGACAGAGGCAGAGGAAAGAATGAGAGCAAAGAGAAGGAGATGTCGAGGGCGTGTGGGAGTATGTGTTTATATGAGTGTGTGTGTGCGTGTGTGGAGGAGAGGAAGTGATGGGTGGGAGGGGGAAGGATGATTGAGACAAGCAATCAGTCCCACTGCAGGGAACAGAGGGCAGGCAGGGGGCCGTTGCCTGCGGTTACACTGCTAAGTGTGCCGGTCTCCGGCTTTTTTTTCCCCTCTTGCACACGGATCAATAGATAAGTGGAGTGTGGCTTGGAAGTTCTGGCACACACTCTGACACGTCCTCTTAATCCACTGTGTGATAACCTGTTCCATGCTGATGTGTACCATGAAGGAGATCCAGCCCGCTGCACTGGGACCTGCACGGTTCGTTAACGCAGGCAATCAGTTTTTTTTTTGTTTTGGTTGCTATGGTGACTGATTAATTGGCATCCGCTCATATAGCATTATCGATGTCTTATGTCTGAGAGTTTTCTGTTGTTTTGCGTTGTTACTGTCTAAAGATTCTCTCTGCTAAGGCTTTTAACAAAGACATTAAACAGCAGCAGCAGCCTCACTCACAATGAGGCGTTCGCTCTGTATGTGCTGGAAGCTTTTTCCTCTGGTCCTGAAATTAATCTGTCAGACAGCGGAGATTATCTCCCTATCTGGGTGAGCTCAAACATGGGAAATGTTTATGATGAGTAAACATTATCACAGATTTAATTAACAGATCCCACACTCGCATTGATCCATGGGAAATATAAATTGCACTGGTGTATTTAATTAGACTATATCTTTGCCCTTTGTGTCACTGGGGTTGATAGAGCGCCATGCTCCGCAAATTAATCTTCATCAGCCAAAGACTTGAAACAAAAACACGATTGGAATAAGGAAACTGAGCGTCTAAATCCCTCCACTTGTTATTCCGACCACATCTCCGCAAATGATGTTGTTATACATACGTTATTGTACAGTAGTCGCGATTGAGTTCACAGGTCAATAGACAGAACCGACCTTAGACCTTAAGCGTGTGAAATCCCATCATTCATACTGACTTTAATTAACGCTTGAGACAAATAAACTGCAGCCAAGTGAAACCTACTGTGCAGTTATTGGTTTGTCTACATTATATATATATATATACATATATATAAAGTATACCAAAACTTACGTTGTAACAACATGATGCTTTTGGAATAATAATGTTGAACAGCTTTTTTTTTAAAATTATTTATTTTTGGTGAACGCCGATGTAGAAATGATCACATCTCTACACGTAGGTTTGATAAGCATGTTAAAGTATTAATACCACTCGACTGGCAGCACTTTCAGATGTACAGTTCAACCTCGCTGCTTTATTGCTAATGATTTTAATGGACTCTGCATTAAAACTGCTGCTGAAGTCAGAGCTGGAACGATGCGTTCAGGTGATAGATCGGACTCAGAGACATACTGTGTGCGGTGGGCTAAGTATATTAAAGATGATATCTCCTGTTATTGTAATTGTGCCCCCCACCCCCCCACTGATTCATACCCCCCCCCCCCCCCACTGATTCATAGTTTCTACTTTTTCAGACTAGCTGAGTTCGCTCCACAGTCTCTCCTGCTGCGGTCCCCCCCTGGGATAAGTACCTCTGTCTGGGAAGCACTGCCTTAATCTACCTGTCAGCACTCTTCCATACAGTGCATCCATGCAGCAAATACATATCCGGCATAGGTGTAATAGTCCAATTTCATTAGTCATCGGAAATACTGTAGACGTTGGGAGCGGATGTAATTCCAGCTCTGGGTATCAGCGATAGATTTTTTTTATTGGTTTATCTTGAGATGTTGAGTTTACTGACGCTCCTTCCTTCGAACACGCTGGCTGATGGTGTATTTAGACAGCTATGCACAGAACAGTAGTTACACCTTCATACATCCATATCCATTACTGACTACAAAGCTCTTTTTACTGCAGAGAACAACATGGTAAGGCTATGCAGTATGTGTATGTATATGTATATGTATATGTATATGTATATGTAT
>JAFBJQ010000142.1:633060-686923 GCA_016785345.1 Trinectes maculatus
GTGGTGTTATAGCGACATCTAGTGGCACAATGTATGCACAATGGCACAATGAATGTATGTTCCGACTTACGTCGAAATTCGGTTACGACACATTCTCAGGAACGGAGCTCCGTCGTAACTCGAGGACCCCCTGTATATGAAAAAAAACCCAAAGCTGTTGGCCACTGTACTTCATTATATTCATAGCCTCTGCTTTTGTATTTTATTCAGCTGTATACAGGCTTTGATGTGATAAACATTCGACTCTGCATATACCATTTTCAAAAATGGTAGCATAACAATATATTTTTCTTATTCCGCTAATTTCAGTGGCAGGTAGTAAAATAAGTAAAGTGCAGGTTAAGTCAGTCTGAACAATGCAGTCATTGCAATTTGTTATCTGTGGCCCAGACAGATAAACTGAAGTATCCTTACAACCTTGGCTGCTACTGTCAGTCTAAACTTTACAAAAAACCCCAAAAAACAAACTCAGCAATAACCCATTGCAGACATGTGACATGCATCTGAGCTTATTCCATGATAACGTATGACACCAAACCAGGAAGCAAATTTCCGGAAGCTGTTGAACTTCATGCACAATTGAGTCTGTGTAAATTTGAAGTGATGATTGCTGAATGACATGAGAGGAATACTTTGGCAGATTTGCCTGCTGCCTTGACGGGGCTGCACCTGTTGTCATGCTTGGAGCTATTAGCGCTGAGATGCTGCGAAAACCAAGCACATCCATTATATTGTAACTCAAATCCAGCAGTTGCATTTCCTGTTGGGACTGACTCTCACTGTTGATTAAGTGCAGATTTAATCACTGTTCAGGCCCTGTGCTGACAGTACCTGGCCTTGACACCAACGTTTGGGAAAAGGCCTCCGGCTGATCATAACATTCACACACTAGTAAAATCCTTCATATTACGTAACCAAGGTAGTGAAATGTTTTTTTTGAAATTAAAACGGCGTTGACATCCTGGAGGAGAGTTTACAGCTTGACGCAAGATGCAAGGGTGATATTCATTCATTCAAGTGTCAGTAAAACTGGCATAAGGCAGCAGACTTTCAATAGGAAGAAATTAAAAGTAACTTTTTTTCCCCCCTCTACTTCAGGTGAGGAGAATTCACCTGGTTGGTTATGTGGGGAGGATAATGGAAAGACCTTGGCCCCGCTTGGGTGTCCACTGCTTTCCTGTCACATGCCTGTCTTCGCTATGAAGTCACCAGAGAGAAAGGTAACAACACTTTTATATTTCCTATACAGCACCGGTAAATGTAGGAACAGGACTATGTTGAGGTTAATAGGCTTTGATGTAAATGAATGTGTTAATTATGCGACGATGAGACAAATAATTCAGTCATCACATTCAGGCAAAACCACACTGTTAGCTCACTGACAAGTTCTCCTCGTACATATTAGTTTAATGTACAACCTCACTGTTCTAATCTTGCATGAAATTACAAAAATTACCCTTTTACATCAAATGTAAACAAAATGTAAACTAATTGACATAAGATGACTCACGACATAAAAGCATCTCTCGTAGTTGTTGAAGCACCAAGGAATCCCAGTCACTATGATTGATGATAACAGTGATGACATTTCCAGATGGAACATGTGACGTGGCTGCTGTCGATGTAAAGAAAAGCTTTAAAAATCTCTACGGCTTTATGAGCTCGCTGGAACTTAAGCCGCAAAGATTTTGAAGTGTTTTCAAAACTGGTTTCCTTCATAGTCAGTAGCACGTTCATTGACGTTACCTTAGCCAACAGTGGCAACACAGACTTTCATTTTAATAAAGATTTAATCCTCACAGATCATGTTGCCAATTAACACAGCCATTTCCCATTAAATGCAATCAAAGCGCACGTACCTTGCCCTAGCAGCTAAAAATACATTGTCTCAATGATGATCTCACTCGAATAATACCTCGACTATTAGAATTACAAGGTGACATGAGAGCATCCTCTCAAGATGCCGGCTGAGGGATCTCGATCGATACAAGCTGTTAAGTTCAAGAAGCCTTCGATAGATCAAATGGTCAGCACAGGTAAGCGAGAGACTAAAAGGCTTTGGAAGTCAGAGGAAATGGTTTGGAATCAATTTGCAAGGTAGGTTTGCTGAAAGATAATATTTCCAACCACATTTTATATCACCATAACGTGGTTACAGGTCTTCCTGAGCAGGGTGGGTGGAGGGGAGCCAAATTACCACGGCCACCAGGGGAGGATGTTATAAAGTGATCATGCAATTATCTTAATGGCTGTGGGACACCCAAGCATAAATCAATGCTCCAGCATTAGATTAAGACCTATATGCAACCCCATACTCTGTGAGCCACGCGGACGAGGCAGGAAGGTGAGGTGAAGCAGCAGTTGGAAGTGCAGAAAGTGTAGCTCTGACTCGGCAGGGGGAATTTCCCCAAAGATCTTCCTGATCTTCCAGAGTCTGCTGCGAAAGTGTGTTACACCTGGCTGGAAGCGGAGCCAAGTCAATTAATATATTTTGAGCCGGTGGGACCCCGCCGTCTCAGAGGACCTGCTCAGATTCTTCACCTCGCACGCAAAAACAAATGAAGCACCTGCGCACGGCGCTGAAGGGCACAGCGGCCATGTCAGTCACAAATGTGGGTTACCGTGAAATGGTTGCACATCGTGTATTTATTTTCCAACCTGAAAGTCTATCAGGTTTTTACCAGTTGTGCCGTAAAGTGAAGTGCTCCTATGACTGTTAATGTGGAATTCTAAAAAGATAGACCTTTGTATATGTGTGTGCGTGTGTTTCTCCATATTTGTCCATATACATGTTTTTATGTCACTACATTACAAGAATAGTTGTGCGTCAGGACTCGGGGCCGAGGTATCTGAGCGACGGGGGAGTGAGTGGTGGTATTTCTTTCCCTTTCTTGACTAAAGAGAAGGTAGCATTAAATGGAGTGACTTTAAGTCCTTCATGCAGAGCGGACTGTGATTAGGGGCTTAGCTCGGCAGCAGCCCCACTCCCTCTACCCATCCCCATCTTTGCCTCTGGGACGCACACGTCTCCCCGTGCCAAAGCTCCGCGGCGTCTCTCTCCCGAGCTCTCGCGGCGTCTCTTGGCAGTCTGAGTTACAGTGAGCAGAAAGGATGAAGAAAAGCAGACAAAAGAAAAAAAAAAAAAGAAATCCCAGATTAAAAGGGATGTGGCCGAAGGGGCCGAAGTCATTTCCCGCAGGAAATAAAGTTCTAAAGCAGCGTAGCGTGAGCAACACGCACAGGGTCACCTTAGGGAGCCGGGCCCACTGCTGGCAGTGTGCTGCTCTGCACGTCCCGGTCCGCTCAGGAGGAGCCGGAGTTGGATACTGGGCAAACTCGTTAGGGAGCGGAGACAAGTCTTATCACAAGTCTACTGAGAGAGAACAGCGTGGGCAGACTGACTCCTCTCAATTCATCTCTTTCTGTCTCTCTCTCTCTCACACACACACACACACACACACAGATTTTCCTGGTTAATAGACAAACCACATTCGGATGGCGGTTGTTTAAAGAGTCAGTGCACACCCTGTTTCATTGCCCTCGCTGACATTCGGAGAGATGAAACAGTGCAGGTTTGACAGTTGCCCCACAGGGACAGTGTGAGGTTGCCGGGTTAAGGGATTAGTATGAGATGCTGTAGCAGAAAGGCTAAAGAGCTGAAGCAGTTTTCCGTACAGGATAATCAGCTGTCAAATTGGAACAATTAAAACTATTTTTAAGTGTTGTATCTTTTTTGTGCCAATCGAACCCAGCACTGCAACAGATTAGTCATTACTTAGAAAAAGGACAGGAAATCATCAGCTGTTTTTTTTTTATAGATGAATTACTTCCGTTAGAAATGGCAACCTTAACTTCGTCTTTAAACTGTATTTACTCTGGTAATTGTCTCTGGTAACAGTCGTTTTTCAATCATTTCTTACATTTTAGAGAATACATGATTAACAAACAGTGGTGGGTTAATCAGGTAGCCATTATTTTTCCGTTCTGTCCAGCAGGCTGAAACCTGGAGACCGGTAATGGATGTATTTATGAAACGCAACAATGTGACACCTCAGCAAGTTATAGAACCGGCAATCCGATGGTGTCACATAGTGCATTGAGAACTGAATGGCTTAAATTACGCGCCTGTCTCAATCAAAGACACATTTATTTTGTTTTTGTGTTTTCACTGCATAACTGCTCATTCAGCAAAGCTCAGAAGATGATTGATGCTTGTACCCATCCTGATCCAACCTCTCTTATGGTGCAGGGACTGAGATCCCCTGGATGCATATACTTCAGTAGCAAACTGCAGCTTCTTCTGCAACTCTAAAGGGTTCTTAAAGATCCAAGGCTACGAAGACTTTCAAAATGGGAAAGAGGCATGTTTCCAGAGTCCCATTTAGGAGGCATTAGGGTAGGACAGGTTTGAGGATGGCTGCTATGCCAGAGTTCTTATAATACCTTGGGGGATTTCATCATGTATGCTTTGAAGTGCAGAATGACAAAGTGGGAAGGGGGTTTGGGCTGCACTGGGGTTTGCGTCCCTTCTCTTCTCTGAGAGGATTACCTCCTGTGTCTCTGCTCAGAAAGCAGCAAACGCTTGCTCATATCTTACCCCTAATAGGCTCCAATAATTTCCATAGATCACACAGATCACCATTATTCCTAATTTATTTACTGGTGTATGCATTATCCTTTTTGGAAACGGGCATAAATCAGTCTCGAAATCCAATAGTTCAGTGCCACTGTACAGGGTCACTAGGTCCGGGCTTGTTTACCAAACTAGCCCATGCTTCTGGGGCGTGTTGTGCATGTCATCCATCTTCCCTGCTGATGGAGTGATAAGAGCAGGACCGTGTGTTCAGTCGGACACATGAAAGTGACTGCACGTGCAGAAAATGAACCTGGAGAGCAGCAGCCAGCAATACCCTGCGTTCACGGCTACGTTTTGCTCAGTGAATGACTGATTTACGCACATAACGACTCAAAGCACTCACAGCCTAGATGAAGGGAAGGGTTCAGTGTGAAGGCTGCTGGAGATGCTTTGTTATGAAATATGGCTCAAAAAGAAGGACAAAAAAGATGGCCTTCCCTTGATGCATCACCATTCTGATTATTTATTTTCTCTCCCTTCTTAAGACTGCATTTTTTAAATGATCTTTTCTTTTATGGCAGAACCATCAGATTAATGCCTTACAGAAAACCTCATAGTCTGTTCTTCTTGTTGGCAACCTCTCATAGTAACAGCCACCACACAGATCTCTGGTTTGTCAAGAATAGATGTCCCAGCATGCATTAAAATGTTGTTAAACACCACATTATGCTGATAATTTGTACTCTGCAGTAATATCCCTCTGACGGACTGAAAAACTCAAATAGCTGGATGCAGAAGAGCACACCACCCTCTGTCAGACCTGATCATCACGAGCACTTTTCTTTTCCTCGTGGATTGCTTATTAGAAATGTAGCCTACAGTATGCAGACTTTTCTGTGACTATCAGGGCCAAATGAATCATAATGATGACCAACAGTGCCGTCCGGTTTCTCGGATGCTCTGTTGCGTTAGCTGTGTCTGCCTCATTATCATTTCCACAAATGATACCCAAATATGCCACCAGTGGCTGCCCACCAGCTTCTCAAATTAGGAGACATTTAGAAAAAAAAAGGGTTTCTTAGCATCCCTCAGTATAAACCCTCAGAATAGTGCATGTTCATGAATGTGACATGGGTTTTGGTGTTTGATTTGCATTTTATGATTTTAAGAGCACAATTTAACGCAGGAGATTGGCAAATATTTTGCGTCGTGCTGATGCTTTCGGGACATAAAGCAGAAACTAATGTTGCATCTGCAGTTCATCGAAAATTAGCAACGGCAGTCCGTAATATTAAATTGATGGATATTTTTCTATATCTTTTTTACAAGGAGCCTTGAGCGCAGATGTGTTTAGTGTACAGTTCAGTATATCATACTTTATGTCCGGATCAATTTTTATTTAATGAACAGTGTTTGTAAAACTACTGAGAGCCACAGTCGGAAAATATTTATTACCTCAGATCTGAGTTGTAAATTTTGGAGCCACTTAAAAGCTGAGTAAATATGTCCAGCAGCCGTCCCCACCAAAACAGACCAGAGCAGAGTTCAAAGAGGGCAGACAAGTTGTATCAAATAAAAATGGAAATCTAATTTCTCGGGCAGCACGGTGGCGCAGTGGGTAGCGCTCGTGCCTCACAGCAAGAAGGTCCCTGGTTCGAATCTCGGTTCGGGGGATCTTTCTGTGTGGAGTTTGCATGTTCTCTCCGTGTCTGCGTGGGTTCTCTCCGGGTACTCCGGCTTCCTCCCACCGCCCAAAAACATGCATTGTGGGGGTTAGGTTAATTGGCCACTCTAAATTGTCCTTAGGTGTGCATGTGAGTGTGAATGGTTGTTTGTAAATATGCCACCAGTGGCTGCCCACCAGCTTCTCAAATTAGGAGACATTTAGAAAAAAAAAGGGTTTCTTAGCATCCCTCAGTATAAACCCTCAGAATAGTGCATGTTCATGAATGTGACATGGGTTTTGGTGTTTGATTTGCATTTTATGATTTTAAGAGCACAATTTAACGCAGGAGATTGGCAAATATTTTGCGTCGTGCTGATGCTTTCGGGACATAAAGCAGAAACTAATGTTGCATCTGCAGTTCATCGAAAATTAGCAACGGCAGTCCGTAATATTAAATTGATGGATATTTTTCTATATCTTTTTTACAAGGAGCCTTGAGCGCAGATGTGTTTAGTGTACAGTTCAGTATATCATACTTTATGTCCGGATCAATTTTTATTTAATGAACAGTGTTTGTAAAACTACTGAGAGCCACAGTCGGAAAATATTTATTACCTCAGATCTGAGTTGTAAATTTTGGAGCCACTTAAAAGCTGAGTAAATATGTCCAGCAGCCGTCCCCACCAAAACAGACCAGACCAGAGTTCAAAGAGGGAAGACAAGTTGTATCATATAAAAATGGATAAGGAAGTGTCGCTCTAATTTCTCTGTGTGAAGCTGGACCACAGCAGACCTGTCGCTGGAGCCATCATGGCTCGGCTCAGCCAAAACTCAAACTCCAGACACTCAGTGTCACGAATGCAGTGGGCAGTGACAGCCCACAAGCTCTGACTGCTTAACACTGCGGATCAAAGGTGACCTCTCTCAGAGGTCAGGGCAGAAGACAAACTTTGGCATTCACACAGAACAAGTCTGTGGGGCCTCAGAAGTGTCAGATGTTCAGAAGTGTGGAGGTCAGGGCTTTTGTGTAGCTCTGAATATTTGTACCGCAAAGTGTGTGTGTGTGTGCAAAGCGTCATCAGCAGTCTATTATTGAATTTAAGTAATGATCAGAAGGTACCTTGAATCCCGGCTGCTCCGCCTCTCTCGCCATAAATTTAAACCCCATGTCACCATTAAATAAAAGTCCAGTGACCGCTGAGAGAAATGCAGACATGGTGGGCTGGCACTTCTGGTAAAAACTTTGACTAATGTGCAAGGTTAGAAACAGCAAGTGGCTGTGCGGGAGTGCTTGGGATTTTTGTTATAAGCACCGAGCCTTTTAAGACATTTATTATTTGTCCAGATTTTAATGCTAATAACGCATGAAAGTTATTTGTATTGATGAAAATGCTCTGTGTGTTTTCATAGCCGATGAATGTTGATGAACAACATGACAGTAGTTCTAGGAGTTGTAGTAGCCATTTCTGCTAATGGGACAGCCTTTCTATTGGCAAGCATAGCAGTAGGAAAGCAGGATATTGGACAGGATGGAGATATGCTGTGTGTGTGCTGAAGTCAATATAAAGAGATGGGTTGGAATAAATACCTCACGTTATCCTTACATCCTTTTTTCAAGTAACTGAATAACGTAATAATTGAGTGATGTAATAACTGAGTCATGTAATGACAGGATAACAGTGGTGGGGTTTTGTATCCGGAGCATCTGTTGTTCCCCGTTAGGATGCAGTGAAGAGATCCCAGTCCAGTTCTCGGAATCTAAATTATATGCTTGTAGTTGTAGCATTCTTTGCACTGATTACACTCCTTTGTGCTAACATTTACATAAGCCCGACCTTCGTGCTGTACGTTTCCGCATACCGTCATTACTGCCCCTGACAATAGAGGGCAGTGCAGCATCTGAATATATCTGGACAGGGTAGACACGCCTACCGATTGGCAGCGAGGTCATTTGCACACGGCCTGATCTGTTGCTGTGACACTTAACATACTAATTACAGGGAGTCACAGACACTCCAGCAATGACTCAGACTAGAGTCCTGCCCAGGCTCTGGGTTTCTGCCTACTCTGTACTTGTCAAGATAGCACGCGGAAACAAATTATGTACCCAGAAGGGAAATCCTGCAGATCTGCTAAATGTGGTAATTCGGTCGCATTCTTCCTTTGTGACTATACATCAATGTGGAAAAGGACGATTGGCAAAAGCTGCACTAATTTAAAAGGAAGGGAAGAAAGCCCTCTCTCCTCTTTGATTTCCTATTGTGCCAGACGGGTCCTGTCTGCTGCAGTGATATGTTCCCTGCGCATTTACTACCCCTCTGAATGCTGCTTCATTTGTTGTTGTTACCTAAGGGCAGATAGTCGTTATCTTTTTGCTGTAGTCTAAAGTAGGTGCAGATGTAGACTCTCTACTTGGATTTTATGTGACGCAGATGAATTTGCACTGAATACTCCTGTTCCTGTTTGTCAAACTTTCTGCTTTGTGAAACTTCAGATCTATCATAAAAAGCTCAATCTTGATTTAAGACTAAATCTTGGTCGATCTATGTCATGTGATGTTCATATAGTGGGCTAGAAAAGAATGGATTGTTTTCAAATAATGAATTACAGGCTTGAGACATCCAGATGAGTGTTTTCTAGCAGTAATGATTTGTGTTTGTCTTATGTTTTGCCAAATAGGCCACTGCAAGCCTCCAAGGACTGTAAGGGGCAGATTCAATTTCAGGAGGTGCTTCTTGGAGTGTACTTGGCAAAAGTAGCCTCAACCGCCACATGGCTCGGACTGAGCTGGCAGCAGATCTGCCTTTGTTCTGCCTTTCCTGCCATCTGATATTAAGGATTACAAAAAGTCTTGTCTTCTCATGTGCCCAGGGTTTCATCCAAGACCCCGTGTTGACAAACAGTTGTGTCAGTGTCTCTTTCTGATGCGATAAAAGACTGCTCATCCAAAGCTTGTCTGGCCCCTGTGCAGATGTCTGGCAGACGTGAAGGGAAGATGGAGGAAGCGATTGACGAAATGGAGAAATTCTGGCCCGTAGTCCTCTTTTGAACCCATTAATGCTGGGGCAGCACACTGCTTTCATCCCGACTTGAAACTGCCTTAGCCTCAGGAGTCAGTGATGTTGGTGTGTGGATCCCCGTTGTGTGTGTGTGTGTGTTTTGTGCGTGAGAGGCGAGGCTACGGCGACGCAGCGAATTTGCATCACATTTTGTTGGCCGTGCGGCAGCGGCTCAGCTGGGAGCGGCGAAGGGCACGAGGGAGAGAATCTCAGTCGAGACATGAATATGAGTTTGTGATGTCCTGCCAATGTCAGGCTGTGGCTTTCGGCAGCGATATGCAAAACGGCTCTCCGACTTCGTTCCACGTGTTGCCGATATGATCTGTGGCATAGCCAGGGGACACAGGGAATCGTTACTGTACAGACAGTGGTTATTAAATTGAGGGCAATATCCTGAGCCAGTTTTAATAAGCTCATAGCCTTATGCTTTTACCTAACCACCTCCAAAGGACCTGATACAGACCTGTCAAGGGTTACAAAATCAGGCCTCTAACGCAGAGGGTTTAATCTTATTGTCTTTAAATGACTTTGAATATTCGGAGAGTAATGCGGACCTGCAGGCGCAGAAGGTGTTTGGCCCTTTGATCTCGGCTTGTAGATGCTGGTGGAGTTTCAAGCACACGGTGACATCTAGCTCATGAAATCGTAACATGATCAGCAACTTTGATCCTGTTCTCCTTTTGTATTTGGTTAATTAAAGAGGTTCATGTATGAGAAAACAGGTCATGAGCAAACATTTCGCTGTCCCCAAATGGTTGTGTCAGGAAACTCTTTGTATATAAGGGCTTATGAACCATGATGTATCTGGTATACGCCTCCTCAGTTACATCACATTGTTGTGTTCCTTTCAGATCACACCATTTGTTTCTTTCAGTCGCGGTTACATTTTTTTTCTTTGTGTGTCTGTTTTTTTTTCTGTTGACAACAGTCTCCCATTGTGTCTTACTTGTAGTAACGGTTTACATTTAGCCGCTTCTGTTTGCTTACATTTTCAGTAAATCGTTCAAGCTTGTGAGATAAAGAGGAGACGAGTGTAGGAGGTGTGACATTTTTTTTTCTTGTGCGTTTAACTATATCAACCAAATGCATTTGATCTCATATATGAAGCCATTTTGAGAGAATCTTAGCGTAAGAAATCAGACACCCTGCTAGGCCCGGCTTCGGAGAAGGTCTTGGTGTGTGGTAGACCCACAGTACCTGATAGAATTACAACCCACCACCAGCAACAAGACCAAACATGGTTTACAACGTCAACATCCTTTTATATTTAAGCAATGAAGAAATGCCACTCTCCATCAGAGTCTGCTTTCTCTTGTTAGGAGCTTGTTTAGTCTGTGTTACATGTAGCAGTGCTCTGGATGTAAGTAATTTCAGACTGACTGGCCATTCACTCAACAGCTTGTAGCCTTAAGCGTAGACTCTCTTAGCTATGTTTCGCCCACTTCAATTGAAACAGGCCCTGTTCTCATATGGGCCGTTGATTGCCATGCAAGAATTGATGCTTCGTTTTTTTAATATAGACCCATTTATTGGCAGAAGCCCACAGCATCACAGAGGAGGCGATTTCTTTATGGTATTATGGGTTGGCCTTTTTAACAATCAGAGTCCAGAACACTGGGCGCAGATTAAGACTTCATTTTGTTGAGTACATTTTAAAGTGTTTAATCTGCACATTGGGCTCTGCTGTAAGTCACCTGACACTAATACGATGGCGTGAAATCACCTAACGCTAAAGGACTGGGATGCACCACACAGGAGTAGGTGCCACGTCTAACCCTAACACAAACCCATCCTACCCATCCTGGAACCAGTCAGAATAATCTTGAACAAATAATGTGTCCAAAAGACAGTTATCTGTTCATTTTGCCAACACTGTCTGTAGCTGTCTGAACTTGGCTGTGCCAACCATCTAGTCTGCCCTTTAACTCTAACAGACTGTGTCTTTCATGACTCACAAGATTTACTGTTCCTAATATGCTGCGGATGTGGTAGCAGGGCCCATTTGGACCGTGGCAGCTGCTGCTGTACACTTTACAGTTCACTATTGTTTTTCTTGTTAATTTAATTTGAGTGAGTTGTTTGTCTCATGTCGTTAATGCAGAATTGTAGTTGCAGAGAGGGATAAGGCTTCTGCTCATTTCCAAACAAATATAGCTTGTATCGAACTGCACCTGATGCCGACAGTGAATATACTGCGTTTAAGTTCAAGTCCCTAAACATGCCATTATTAATGTAAAGTAACTTAAATTCTCCCTTTATGTGTCTAATGTCATTTTCATGGGAGTCAGGCTGCACATTAGTTCCTGACACCCCCCTCCGGTTGCTCAAGGCCACCTATAGGTTTCTGCAGTGCAGTTGCTCTAGAGAGAGAGAGCCAGCACCGGGCGATTACCAGTTAATAAACAGTGGAAGTTTTCTATTAATGCTTGTTAGTGCGTGTAAAAAGATTGTTGGTATGTGGAATTGGGGGAAGTCACTGTGACTATGGAATTAAAAAACGTGAAAATACAGCAATATTTTCATTCCCAGGGTGCTGTGAGCAGCACAGCGAACTCTGTATGTCATTTATGGAGATTGTATTTGTTATTTGATTTTCAGTTGGCTATTCAGTGTAATATATTGTAGATGGAAACAATTTTTGGTCATTTGAATGGGTCCTCAGTACTTTCACTGGGTGCAGTATTTCAATGACAATGGCGCATTCTCTCTGATAAAGAAAATTCATTACATTAACATGCACTATGCTAAACATTGCAATGCTGGCCACTGATGAATTATATTATACATAGACCCTATGTGGGTCACGTATCTGATGCTTGATCCAGATCCCCACCTACCTCGGAGCAGGTTTCACAGTGCTTACAGAGGAATATTGCTGTGAGCAACAGCAGCTTACCTGAGTAGCCTTGGGAAGTAAAACAACTTTAATTGGATTTGGGGAAGTCATCCTCACCAAGGGAACACCGCAGTGACTGTGTGGCAGACAAGAGCATGAATCAGAAAAGCTTACCCTGTCAAATCAGACCACTACCAATAACCACTATTACTTATATTTGTTGACACTCAGAGCCAAGAGCTGGAGCTGTGTGCAACCAGATGAAAATGCTCACAGTAGATAAGTCACAATGAAAGGCTCCATCCTTTTATTGGATTTTATATTTATCATCTGGAAAAACAACGGAGGCTCCACTGATAACCGCTGCCACCTGGAACCAACATATGGGCTGGCGCCCTCTTGGGGTAATAGGTGGGGTTGGACTCTCTGTCGACCACTGGGTCATTGGTAACCAGCAGCTGGGAGGCCGCCTTTTCATCACATCCACAAATCTCACTTTAATTAGCTCAGCCGCCCATTTCCTCCCCACGCGCCCCAAAGTCCTCCATCAAACCTCCCTCAGCCGGTATACAGTCTCACCTTCCTCTCATCATGTGTCCACACATGGGAATAGCTGCAGCTTCTTGACTTTACACCTACAGTTCTTCAGCCATGTGCGGGCACACATACACCCACGCACTTGCTATAAATGAGACTGACAATTGACTTTCAGAAAGCCTGGATCTCATTGATTTTTAAATGGTACCTCACTGATACCTTATTAGCATTGGTATTGCCACTGTTATGGTCATCCTTGAAGACCTGCATTTCCTTTGTGTCTGTGAATACAATTTGCACATTCACATGTGGAAATTATCCCATAGACTCTTTTGTTATTCTCGCCCTGCTCTTCCCCTTGGCTCTTTTAAAGAAGTTCAATAATAGGACTGAGGGTTTACTGTATTGATCATTGTCTGTGCTCTAAAGGGAACAAAATCTATTCTCACCTCGGTATCACGGTATACTTAAATCCCTGGGAGCCATTTACACACAAAATATTGCTTCATGTAACAGTCCAAGAATTTTACTCTAAATCAATAATATGGAAATTATGTCTAATGCTAATTGTTACATAATTGTGGGGAATTGAAATAATTGTCCTACTTGGAAAGTAGAGCAATTTAAATAATAATAGTGTGTCATTAGCAAATGGCTATTTACGTTTACAATAATCAAAAATTAAGTTTTCTCTTTGTACCATGCAATCATCATACAGTACAAGAGAAGCATTTTTTTCAAATGGTGGAGTTCTCATTAAGGAAGAACTCTTAATTTAAACATCAGCTCTTCATCTGAAGTATTCTATTGTGCAATTCTGCCTTTGAGCATTTCCCTGATAGACTCTGATAAAATGGATTATATACCAGTAGTATTGCCATTGTGACCCTGGAGAGTGCTAATATACAAAACAATCCAGGCCTGAGAAGATTGGCCTACAGTGCCTCCCGGTCTCAGGTGACTGATAAAATCCAACCACCATCAAACTACCTGCACAGTCCGCCACAGTGCTCCAGTCCCTCAGGCCCGCTGTCTCTCTCCTCACCTCAGGGCATCCATATGGGCCCACATTACAGCTGCTCCCTAATTACCTATCAAAAAAACATTTTACTACACTGGATGGTGGGACTAGCAGGAGGAGAGTGATAGAAAGAAGACAAAGATGGAGGTAAAAGAGTGGACATAAAACAGAGTGAAAGACGGGAAAGAGAAATGGGACTAAGAGATTGATATAGGGGACGAGCAATGTAAAGTGAAGGGATAGCTGTGTGGCGCAGATGGGGAAACCAGTGATCGGGTCACCATTCTTTTCTGGGTTTAGTGTTCACAAACACACCCAACGAGAGAAAAGGGGGAGGTTGCTGGTCAGGGGAGGCAGTAAATTACCTGTGATTGATGCTTGCCACCATGAAGGACGACAGTTAAAGACGCGTGGTGCTCATTGCTGACCCTCTCTTCACTCCCACCATCCCTAACTCAACAACTCACCCACTGCCACCCCCGCCACCATCGCAACAACACACTATTAGCCGTTCCGTCTGTCACACACCCCTCCCTCCCTCAGCGGTTTCACACCAAAATAATAATCATTTCCTACCAGACAGACTGCTGCTTATAGGACCAGCTTTCACCATGGGGGTTTGATGCACAACCACAGGCTCTACACTGTAAATGTCAACCTCCACTTCTTTTTCTGGCAAACTAGTCTCCTATGTGTCTGAGAAATATAAGATAAAAGACCCCCCCACACACACACACACACACAAACATTTCAGTACTCAAGCCACATGTGCCACCTCTGAAATCAAAATTCCGTCCATGCATTCATGTATACACGTTGAATAAACCGATAACAAGTGATAAGGCAGCACAGTTATTCAAAGAACTACTAGGAACATAAAATCAAGGTCATAACACCCCGTGTCGTTTTCACTGTTTATTGTTCTTTTGATGTTGGCTTAGTTGAAAAAAAGAAATCGAACACATGCAGTTTTCTATGAACAATCAGTGCTTCAAGGCAGCATTTTCATACACCTACATCTGTGGTCTACTATGTGGGTGTAAAGCCATTAAGCCCCATGTGAAATTACAGAGTTCTTGTTGATGACTGAGTAAAGACACTTCGTTTGAAGGAATTTTAAACTGGCTACTAATCATATGGTCACTTTAATTGTTTTTTTTTATCTTTACACTGGTGTGTGCTTATACATATTAATTATAATATTTATTTTGCCTCTTATAGCTTGAAGCTGCACTGCATCATCCTGTCCACTGTGCATTGTTGGGCTTCTCTGCAGCAAGCACGTCCTTGCCTCAAGGCTACCTCTGGGTAAAGTGTTGCTTACACACACACAAACACGCACACACCCGCGCACAACCCTTATTCTAATCATTACCCTAAACACAAGTTTTTACCCTCAGACAGCGAGGTCATAATGTTCCTATGTTCCAAAATGTCCTCACCATGTAAAGTCTACACTGAATGGTCCTCACAAAGATATAAGTACAAGTATACACGCACACAAATACACAAAAATACCTAACGATGACCATAACCTAAACCCTTAGTCTAACTACATTCGTAAGACCAAGTCTTTACCCTCAATACAGCGAGGTTAAAATGACTCCAATTGTCAAAATTACCTCACTACAGAACGTCTATCCTCAAAGGTACATGATTAAACACACACACACACAGAGAGAGAGAGAGAGAGAGAGAGAGAAATTAATGCGAAATTGCTAAAACCGTTGATAAGGTAAAAATAATATACATCTTATAGCTGCTGAACATTTTTAGCTTTTAACACAATTGCCATGTCATTTTTTAGCGTCCTATCTATACTCTCCCTTTATTAAAAGAAGCAATGAAAAAAATGTGTCTCAAGGCTACAAATAGGACATGCACCATTTTTCTCTGTAAAATGTCACAAGGAACCGATGAATTAATACAGTGTAAAGGTGGTTGGTAGGTGACTGCTGCAGTGTTTTATGATGTGTAGGGCAAATTGTGCTGCCAGACTTTCACATCACAATCCCTGCACTTTTGAGAATTAAGTGGATATATGGTAAGAAGAAACGAGCGAAATCTGAGAAAAAATATGCACAGACTCAGCCATTAATCTTTAAGTTACAAGTTTTGTTCCGTCTCTTTTTTGCAGAAGGTGAGCAATTCATCAGGTAACACCATTTTGACCCAAACTGTATCTAAATCAAGTGTAGGTGCTCCAAGACACAAAATACAGTTCAGTTCTTTAGATTTAATTACCCTGCAGAACAACATAGCAAGAGGGGTTTTGTTTTTGTGTATAAAACAACTTAACAACGCATAGAGAGATTTTCACCAAACTTTGTGTGATTATTTCAGGGGTGTATCTCTTTTGACCAGCCAAAAGTCAAATTCAACAGAAATATGATTTAAATACCACATTTTCCTGGATATGGCCACAAATAATAATAATAAGAGTGAGCAATGTAAGCTTATATTGAACAAATCCCATCATATGATAAATTACATCACAATGCAGAAAATTATGTTATGCATATTTCAAAGGAATATATTTTGATGGCTCGCTATCTGCATTCTATATAACCGTAAGAACAACCACAACGGTTATGTTGATAGAAAAAATAATTAATGACCAAATGGTTGGAATGACCATCACAACATCACGACATCATGTCATCATGATGTTAGTTTTACTCCAAAGAAGTAAAAGTGGATCTGAGTTAGGGAATGAATATGACTTTATGAACATGGCTCTCTAATGACTACAAACAGGACAAACAGTTCCTCGAGTACCAGGCACATTGGCCCTTTTCCTGCACAGTTAAATTTTTTATACTGCACAGTACAACATGCAACCAAAGCAAAAACAACTGGGTATCCAATAAAAAACTTAATAGCAAAGGCCTTCGGATCCAACAAGAATCATTTTAGGCTGAATGTTCCCACCCTCAGTTGGTTCTACCTCCCTGGCAGGCTTGTCAAATTCGGGATGACACTAATCATGTTAAAGTGAGATGGGCTATGGGGATTTCTGTGTGCTTTGATCAAAGTAATGACATTGTGTCTAATCAGGCTGATAACTCAGTGTTTCCCTGTTTGCCTTCACCCTTCTTGTCCCACTTTCCCCAACATCCCACGTCTGATATTTTTATATTAAAGTCTCCATTAACTGTAACCTGATATTGTTCAGGCAATCCGCGGTTTGGGCCTTTTTGCGTAGCTAGATAATTCTCCAAGCTACCTCACTGTGTCCAGAGAAATCTCATTAATGCTGGCAGAGAATGAAATGTTTGGGTTGTTTTTGTGTTTCCCGTCCAGGGCACAACTCCAAAAATCTGTTTTTCCTAAAAGTAGAGATGACTTTGTCAGGACACTGTACTTGCTCTGAACATGTGGTGGTTAGGAGTTGAGGGGTGGTGATGCTGACACATGAAAGGGAGGAAAAGAGGTATGGAAATAGCCTGGGTAGGGGTGGGACGGGATGGGGTTTGCCTCTGGCTTACACAGAGTCACTCGAAGCTGTGTTGTTTTGGGGTCATGCCTGCAAGATAAGTCCTACCTATCGTCTTTTCACCCTGTGCAACAGACCATTATTTGTTCTGGTTCATTCTCAAGAGCGCACAGGATCGCTCCTGTCCAGATTCTGCTCGCTGATACAAATCAAACAAATGATTGCATGCAAATAAAGGTGAGCATGGAGGAGAAGAGCTAAAGACTATATTTAGCTCACGCCCCATTCACACGATGTGATGCATACAGGGTATAAATCACTGTCTAGCAGTAAGCTGCAGCACATCTTTGCCAAGAGGGGCTCTGAATTTTGTCTGGACTTCCACCTAGCCCTCACACAGGATTAATGAATGAAATTATACTGAAAACCCACAGCGACAGTTTAATTGTTTGGGAATTGGAGCACTGCCACCTTAATTGGAGTTGCATCAGAGATAGGTTGGAGGGCTCCTGCTGTCTTTGTTTTCTCAGCATTGGCATTGACAGGCTTACACAAAGGCCAATACAAATGTGGTACATAGGAAATCAAGTCTCCATCGAGGCAGACCGTTCGTCTGTGGGGTACGAACCACCTTGGGAAGCTTGTTAGGTTTGGTGCACTCTTCTGAGGTTGCTCTCGAGTTTTTCCTTTACCAACAGAGTCGTGTGTTTCAAAGAAAAAGAAACATCCAAATCAAATGGTAGAAATTGAGTAAATTGCAAAATACTGTACTACTCACACATTTTTGAACTTCTTTATTGGAACCAAAAACCTCATCTTCGAGTGTTGGCCTTGCTGACATCAGATACTACATCAGTTGAATTAGCTGGAAAAAGAAATGCAGTTATATTAATTCAGTTAGACTGTTCATTTTACTAAATCATTTTTTCCTCTTTTTCTCAAGGACTATGAAGCAGCAGTTTATTGAACTGCTACATTTTTGAACAGGATTCATCGGGGCTTTCTGCTTGACAGCAACATTATTGTCATTTAGTAATCTACTCAAGTTATTCCTCTGTGCTGATGCATGCTAATTATGCTAAAGACAGAGCAGAAACAAGCAAAACTGTTTGTCGACACAAGATACCGAAAAATAGTTTATTCAGGGTCAGGGTCTGCAGAAGCCTGTACCCACAACGGACATCTTCACCAAAGGGCCAGGAGTAATCGATGTATTCGAATTATATCGATCCGGAAACCAGAGTGCAAGAGATCTTAATGTAAACAAAACAACAACAAATTTTTTTGGGGGGGAACAAAGCAGATGTAAAGGGGGGACTTCAAGTGACCAGGTCTGAGAGGATAATATTGAATAGAACTCTTTAAAAGTCTAAATTTCTGACAGGTAGAGATTGTGTTACCAAAGACACATCATCCTCTGGCTGCTCCACAGTTTGAAAGCAACAATGAAGACAAGTTGCAGGGATGATCTAAGGGGGTCTGGTCTGGTTCAGCCAGCTGCTCTTCCTATCTGTCTTTTTTCTAGTACACCTTATTACCTGTGGCATTGTGATTCAGGCCATTGGTGCAGCTTAAAATGGAGTCTCGACCTCTTTCAAGTAGGTTATTTTTTCTCCTTACAGGTGGCTGGTGGAGGAGAAGCTTCTCAGGGGCAGATAGAGATATTTTCCCTTAACAGGCCTGTCCCACGGGCTGTGAAGAGCCTGCAGGTAGGATCTGCCGTCCGATGTCTGGAATACGTACCTGAAACGTCTCCGGCCGAGGAAATGGAAGCTGGTATTCACAAGGCACCCTCAAGGAACGCCAACATTTCTGTTGGATTAGATGACGGCCGGTGAGAAACTGATAAAAACACACAGAGGGAAAAAAAATGTGTTCATACAAAGAGAGCACAAATTTTGAAATTCTATTTTTTGGGGGAAAAAAATGGCACACATGTCAACATAAGAACATGATTGTTATTCAGTGTGGGCCAAGTCTTCTGTTGTAATATGATATCCTGTAATATCCCTCGTTGTGGCCCCGGGGATTTATGGCAGTATAAATTTGCTTGTCAATATTGCATCAAAGCAGGAGATAATAGCTGATACACCAACGTGATCGATACTGCTCCTGCTGCTCAGATCAGTTTCATTTTCAAATCCAATAAGACTCCTGATCCCTGTTGTTTGTAATAGAGAATGGTCTCCTGCAGTAGTTACAGTGAATACATTTTTTCAGATATATGAATTTTCTTTTTATTTATTTACTATGTCATTCTGTAAAATCAAATTTACAACAACGTTAGTTATTTGTATAAGAATCTATGTAATATATCAGCTAGCTTATGCTGAGTCAGCCTCTTCAAATGTACGTGTCTGTCCAAGGAAAATAAAATAAAGACATACAGTAACAGAAAGACAAAACAAATCAATGCCTCGGCACATTCAAATGACTGTCATCTTCAGTTCTGCTTGACATTTTCTTCTCAGAAAGAAACAAGCGGCAATGTGCATTTGTCACTGTGACGAACACAATAAGATGTAACATAGTTCAGATGGGATTTCAGACATGAGAAAGACAGAGTGGTTGCACAGACACGATGCTTCGCTCCAAAGTGAACTGTTAAATCAAACCGCATGAAAACGAGCCACTCTGTCATTTTAAATGACGCTCATTTATCATGTTTGCTTGTGCTGCTTATGTTCTTCCAGCATCCTGGTCTATGGCAGTGTGGACACTGCAGCCCAATGCTTATTGACCCTCCATAACCCCGAGGGCTGCCCCGTCCTGTGCCTGAAGCATTCATCTCGCTTCCTGTTCGCGGGCCTGCGGAACGGGACCATGATGGTTTATGGACGAAATAACGGAGGTAAGATGTTGGCTTTGTTTTCAGCATAAGAGCTGTAGTTTACCGTTCTGTTTACCGATCAGTCTTCACTGGCAAAACAGCGGAGAGCTTAGGGAAGGGAGCAACCTTCATAACAGCTAGAAGTGCAATGAAAAGCCTAGTAGGCTCTCAAGAAAAGCTTTGGTTGTCCCTGATGGAAAACAAACAAGCAAACAAAAAACCTCATTGCCAAGATAGCAAAAAACCACACACACTATATACACACACACACTATACACACACACACACATATTAATTTGAATAACATTTTAATACAATATAGCACATTGGTAAGAAGCAAAATAGTTTAAATAATTGTCTTTTTGAATTGTTGTACTTTGGTTATTGCTTATTTTTAATGTTGCTTGATCGTCAGCAAAAATACTTTTCTACAGTGACGTAAGTGCGGCCGCGATTTACCTGCATTATGTATGTTATTTATGAAACAACTGTTTCGTAAACATCTATTGTGCTTTAGTATCGCTTTTATTGATTTTGTCTTGTCTCTGTCATACAGTTAGACCTTTACAAATACTTAACGTGACATTTGAAAATATCAACATTATTGTCCTTAAATGACCTGTTCCTTTGGGCTATACGTCTCGTTCCTTGTGCATTTCACCCCCAGCTGAAGTATGAAAACAGCACCTCACCATGTGGTAGATGGTGTGCCATGTTTAGTCAAGCGTTGCATAAGGCCAGGAGGGATTAACACCATCTCACCAGTCGCTCGCTGTCCTTAGAGCCAGCGGGACCACAATACTTCTATCACTGGGTTCTTTTCACCTGGCTTCAGTATATCAATGTGCCTGCCCTCCTCCTGTGCTCCTTTCTCCTCCCAAGCAGAAAGGATGATTAATTGCACCAAGCTGCTGCATGCCGATTAAATATTACTATTCATGTTTTGTATTAAAAAAAAGGACAGGAGAAAAGCTCTGGAGGGTGCCGGGGAATGTTTGTGGATTCGGCGCATCTGTTAAAGATTTATGCCCGTGACTTGCTTGCCACTGTCTAAAACAAGCCTGCAAGAGCCGGGAAATGTCAAGGCTTGAATTGAGAGCTTTCCTCACTGAAATGCACATGAGCCATCATGTCGGGCCTAAAATGGAAATATCTCACAAGACGAGGCAGAGGAGTTTGATTTGGTGCAGTGTTAAAGAGGGAGAAGTGGTGCGGGGCCGCAGGGACATTTACAAGAGTACACTTTGAAAAGGTGGGAAAATGACCTTTATAACATGCCAGGCAATTAACCTGTGGAAGTCAGAAGCCATTGTAAAGCTATTCCGTTATGAAAGGAAGAAATAAACAACTCAGAATGTTAATTAAATGGCTGGATGCACTCCCCTCTGTAATTTATTCTTCATTAACGCATTGCAAAGGGAATGCGTTTGTAATTGTCTTCGTAACGTGCCCGCGCGGTAGCCACTGCGTGTTCCTTCAGTGCGATTAAAACTCAAAGAAAATAGGGTCTGCCCCAGTTTCACAGCGACAAAGCTAAAAGATTGAGCAAGACAGCAAGAGAGTGAATAAGAAGTTGTAAAGTGGATTAAAGGGTAAGCCAGAGTTATTAGCATGTGGGTGGCACAGTGTGTGGTGATTCAAATGGACGGCCATAGTCTTTATTTAGTCAACCTGTAGCTCACGTTCGCTCACATAGCTGTTTTTCATTAACGGGAAATACAACAGATAAATACACAGCGTAATTGCTTAATAACGTTTAACAGCATTGAGAGTGTTTTTTTTAAACATCAAGGTATGTTTCTGTGGTATAATTGGGGAGACTCACTCAATGTGACAGGTTCAAAAAGGCCTGTTTTCAGGGTTTATCAATACAATTTCAAAATATCAGTGATTGTAGCCGATGATTTGTTTTTTTTTACTTTTTTTCCTTGCCCTTGTTGAGGGTGTAGGTCAGAGGATGTCATACCCTGTACTCTTTGTTAAAGCCCTATGAGGCAAATTGCAATTTGTGAATATGGGCTATACAAATAAAATTTGATTGATTGATTGACTTTTTTGATCGCCCTGAAGTAGTTTATAGCAATTTTTGCAGTACACATTGTTGTTCACTGTTTTTTGTGTCGTTTATTTCTCAGATGATCTTTGGGGAAATGACTCCTGCAGATGTGTAACCCTGGGCACAGAACCGGTTTGTACACTGTTGATATTAGACGAATCGGTGTGGGCCAGCTGTGGTAACTCCGTCACAGTCGTGGACATCCCCAGTCTCACCACTCAGGTAAATAAATAAGATACTACTTGACCCAACACCTTTATCTGACTAGACTTTTATTGTTGTGCAATATTTAAGATTCATTTTATTAATTTCATTTCTAAACCTGAATTATTATCATAAGTAATGCTACGTGGTACCCCTCTGAAATTGAATGTCTTGTATAGGGTTGGGTATCGAAACTACGAATACCACGTGGATTCCGGTGCCTCATTTCGGTGCCACAAAATATGCAGCTGTTTAATTGCGACATCTGGCGTTCACCGTTAACAGCGGCAGCGCACACACACAGCAGGCAACACACAGTGTACAGACAGTACACATGCATGCTAATTCCTCAGCTATAGTGAAATGTCATGCTATTCCCGACAAAGGTACGCTGTTAGGTTTCGAGTAGCACACAGATGCGGTCCCACTGCTTGTGTGAAAATGCGTTTGTCAGGCTGACTGGTTAGGTAAAAGTTGTATTTAGAGAAAGAAAGAAAGAAACACACAATTTGGAAATTAATTCTACTGATTCCACACATACAGACAGTACAGTACATAGTACATAGCAGTATATAGCATGCACATGTGGAGCAGTGGGCTTGCCCCCTACAGAAAGCGCCCCCAAAGAGCACATTTCGGGGTTAAGGGCCTTGCTCAAGGGCCCAAGGTGGTGGCAGACAGATGGCGGCGCCTTTTTTCGGCCAATCCTGGGTATAAACTGGCAGCCTCATGTTCCCAAGCTTGATTATAGCCCAGGTCTGGGATGGTGACGCATCACCCACATTTTTTGGCCGAGCTGGAATTCGAACCAGCAACCTCCGGTCCCAAGCCCGATTCTTTGACCGCTTCGCCACCACCACCTAATGTGCAAGTGTTGTTCATGATAAGACGGCACAGCACAACGGATCAACTTCATAAGTGCGTTATAATTAATTGTGTGTGTGTGTGTTTGTTTAAATACCGATTTAAATACCGTTAAGGAACTTGCACTGCTTTGAAAGAATCGCTTTGGCTTTGCTAACCCTAGTCTTGTATGAGTATAGTACAGTATATATAGTATTGGAGCCTTGTGACATGCAATAAATTATAGGTCATTTCCTTATAGAGTTATATAGTTGTTATACAGCAAAAATACCACTCTGAGTAACTGTTGTTTCACATGTGTTTATTCTGTATTTATTTCTATCGAGATTATAATATTTAGCAATTCAAAAGCGTTTGTCGGAAAGATTTGTCTTGCAAGGTCAACTCCTCCAACAGCACCAGCTGATAAATATCCTTACTCTGTGCTACAGCGTGATTTGAACACCTTAATGGATGGGTTCATAAATGAAACTGCTAGACAAGGTGTTTTTTTTATGTGTTTTGTGTGTGTGTTTTTTTTTTGCAGCTTTGAGGAAATTTTCCTCTGCTTTCATTTTCTGAAAAGATTTATGCACACAGCCTTAGAGAGCCAGCTTTCTAATCTGTGATGTCATCAAGATTTACTGCCTGGAGGTGCAGCATGGACAACAAGTCAAACCCTTTGTGGAATCATGCAGTGTTTGTTAGGGCTTTCACGCACAAATAAGCTTCATTTTGCTGTCGTGCACTGAGCTTTGAGTTATGGTGCAAGAATGCGCGCTATCATCTGTAGAAAATCATCCAGGGTCTTGTCTCTGTCATACTTTGCATTTTTTTGTGTAGCCTTCTCCAAGGTGTTCATCTGTACCATGTGCCATTAGAGTTGTTGCAGTTGTAGAGTTGCTCCTCTAGCAATGGTAGATGATAATGAATGGCAGAAAACAAACTCTTCTGGGTAATGTGGTATTCAGATGCTGAATTGCAAACCATTACCATTTAATTATATCTCCCAGATGTGAGCGTGTGTAGCTGTATAAATGCGTACAAGCCTAAAAAAAGAGCGCGTGCTAAGCAGACCCTCCCTGGACTAATAACGGTGACATATAAACCTATGGCTCTGAACAACCCGACAATCCAAAACAATAACAATAAACTAAATTTGCGTGTCTCTGCTAGTACATCACGTAAATTGTTTTCCATTTCTATTGTAAATGAGCTACATTTAGAGGAAAAGAAAAATTAAATTAGAAAATTAGCAAATGCTACTTTAACTATTATTATAAGCGGTCCAATAACTATTATTGAGCAGGAGGTTAGTGTTTTTTGTATTTGTATCTGTCACATCAGAAGAAGCAGTTGGCAGATGTTGAGTCAGTACAGGGACGTGTCCTTCAGTCCTTCTGCCTGAAGATCCGCATAATCAGGTGTAACCTGAGTGAGCGGTGTCTCCTTTTATACCTTCACCTCCTTTGCCTTACCCTGTCCTCCGGAGACATGATCTTAATCAGCTGAATAGCCATGCAGTGGAGGCACAGTTCTGGTTCACTGTATCTCCCACGGAGCTGAAAGGGTCAGCACTGGTTAGTTCCTCGCTAACCTTGTCTTCCTCACTAATGTGCACTCGAGAGGGCTGACTTCACAGGGGCAATGGTGCATATCCAGGAGCTGGATGAAGCAGCGCCTGGCACCTGTGAAGAGAGAGCTGTGACTTGGAGCGAGGCTCGAGGGTCTCAGACTCATATTCACTTACCTTCATTTCGTTGTTTCCCCCTGGGGATGTTCACCACTTTGTCAGATTTGCAGCGTTGTTTTGAATTATTAATCCACGGCTTTGGTGGACACTGCAGCCCGTCTCGCGTGGCACCGCCGGCCGATCCCTGAACGCTGGTACTTGGCACGGATCTCTTTTTAAATCTTCACAGTCTGTGCCTTGACGATACGGTGCCATTTAAATATAACCTTTTCGGTGTGTTTGGGGTAAACCTGACTGCACACTTACTGTGGTGTTGAAACCGCCTGCGTGAGACGCACAAAGGATCATCACTACTCCCCAAAATAGTGTCTACTCTCTGCTCTGTTCTATTTAATTATGTATACACCACCTTGTTGGGGGTAGATAAAAATTATAGGGTTGACAGTACCTCAGCAATGCAGTAGCTGTGAGGGAAGAAAAAATATGGCAGAGGTTATGAGAGGATTTTTAATCTGTTCCTTTAAATGCCGGTATTTTGACACAAGACTCCGAATCACACATTTGACTGTTTATATATTAGCACACAGCTTTAAACAATGGAAATTATTCAGATAGGAGACTTAGAGGTCACATTCATGTGAACTGTTCTGAGAGGCTGTATTTTAGCTTTTTGCTCAACGATGATGTTTCTGCCTGATAAATTGCTTACCAGCATTTTATTAATTTGTTTTAGGCATTGTAGTATTTGCTATTTAATTCTGATCACAGCAATACAGCAAAGTAAGTTACTGGACACACTGACATTCTGCTGGTGGCGCTAGATGAAACGTCAGAGGAATAGCAACATTATATCATCACAACTAAATTTCATTGCAAATTTTCATTGCAACTCATTTGTTTGTAGGATAAAAATCAGCTGAGATATTTTTTTTATATAGATAATTGCATCAGTAAATATCAAGCTACTTTACTCAAGACCAACCAAATTTACTAGAGCAAGGCTGTGGCTAACAAGGTTATTCAGGGAGAACTCCCGAGGGCCCATCTCTGCTGAGACCAGGTTCATTTCCTGCTGATGCTATCACTGATTTGACCAACAGATGTATTAGGAGAATGTGATATGGTGCAGTCACAGTCTATGGGTGCAACAAATTACTTCCCAGTCCCAGTGGCCAACCAAGGTATTGCAAAAGCAAATATACCGATGACTCCTTCTTCTCCGTCAATCATCAGTTTGTTCCATCCACTGATGCCACTTTTTGACACATGAAAACAAAAGGTGCAAATTAGTTTGTCATATCAAAAAAATAAAAATAAAAACACAAGTTGGAAAAATCTGTGAAATTGTACAGTTTTCTATTTGGACAAGTAATACAAGCTCTCTGTTATCACAGACCTCCACCAACTTGAGCACTCTGTAGGAGTTTGTAATTTCACCAAACCTTTACAAAGCAGGACATGCATGGAAACATGAGGGCTGATCAATACTGACTGGCAGGCCGAGTTGCATCCTCTTCCCATCACTCCTTTTTCCTCTACCTGCTCTCTGTTATCACTCACACATCTCAGACACCCTCCCACTGATTTAGAGAGGCGATGTGGACTTAACACCCAGCAAAGGACAAAGATACCTTGTCACCTGATGTAATGAAGGACTAATGAGCTGATTAGACCAGCTGTAGTGTTTGTAGCTTTAGCTCTGCTGTTTTCCCACAGCAGGCTAAAGGACCGCAGGAGGGCTGTTGTTGTTAGTGTGACACTGCGGAGTTGAATGGAAAGGGCACATTGCTACTGTCAAGCTTCACTGACCACCTCATCTCTGTAAGCAACACTGGATTCAGTAGACTAATGCCAGGTTGTTGGCTGGAGGAAGCAGTACTGGCTCCTATTTATCCTGTATTTGACACAGCTTTGCAGACATTCAGCATACTCCGCCTTTATCCTCCATAGAGCATATGGAAAAATGGATTATTCAACAGTCATTTAAACAGAGATTATAAACATGTCCCACAAATCAATGATTTTCATGCACTTCTGAGATTTCTATGTATCTTATCCTATAAAATATTTGGAAAATTATTTTTTTCTATAATGATTTAAATGGGGATTTAATAAAAACATGTCTCACAAATCAATTATTCTCATGCGCTCTTTGAGATTTCTGTGTATCTCAGTCAAACGGGACGGTGTATACATTTGGATAGCCATAATGCCTTCCAGGTGGTTTCAAACATATGCTGAGCAAGATGGCGTTCGACAGTTTGACAGCCATCGATTAGCTGAAATCCTGTTGAGAGCCACCAAGCTTGATCATGATTAAAGTGATAATTACGCAGCATAAACAGGACTGGGCTATATTTTCTTCCCGAACTTGTCAACTAATTTGAATTGCAACGGGTAACTGAAGGTGAAATTTGCCTTTTTCTTATGGATCTCTAACATTTTGATGGCTGCACTTGGAAAACGAACAGCTGCATTTCACATCCTTTCCCAGGCAGAGCAGACACCCGCTGCTGAGGAGTCAATTAAAAGAGAAAACACATCAAACGGCCTCTTTCCTTTTGGCTAATTTCAAACAAAGAAATACCCACTGGCAAGGACACACAAACAGGTGGTAATCCCTGTCCGCCGGTGCACTTGGGTTGGGTTGTGAGGGCGCGTTCTCATCTTCACCCACTTGCTCTCATTGACTAATTGCCCAGCCTCATTCAACTCATGCGTTGACAGTGATATGAGTTCCAGGATGTTGCCAAAACCAGCCCTTGTCACGCCTCGGACCGCAGGGGCTGCATGTGTTGCTACGATAAGGCTCATTGCATTTATTTCCAGCTACTCATTAAGACGGCGCGCTGTCTTTTTCCATTGTGCTCTTAAAAACACAGCAGTTAGGGGAATGCTGCAGAAACATGTGTCAGGGAGTCTGCAAATTGCAAAATTAGGTGTCACAGTTCGGCTTTGTTTAAAAAAAAATAAAAAACAGAGCGTACGTTTCAGCAGGACCTTACTAACCTCATCATGACATTTTATAATTATGCTTTTTATGTTGAAACATTTTTGGAAAAAAACCCTAACATACTCAGAAAGTCAACTTTGAGTTGAGTGTCACACTAATCAGTAATTAGTGTACCAATTAAAACAAAAAGCTGTTACCAGTGCAGTCTGTGATCACATAGCCACATCTTCTTGTCTTATTTTGTTTGTGGAAATATAGTTTGGAAAGAGAACACACTGACCGTTTACTGTTTACTGAAAATAGATTAGCTGTGATCTTGCTATAGTCCTTAAGAGTAAAATGTCTATGTAAATGTTTTATTTAAAAACCTATAACCAACAGTGCTCCCAGTAGACAACACACAAACTACACACACAAGTGCAATATCAATCAATCAGGGTGATTATTATGTATATATAGGGTATATATGTACAGTATATATAAATATATTATTATTGTGTAATGTCTAATATTGTGTAATATTACTACGTATAGTGTATATGTGTCTATACACAGTAAGTGTACATATAACATGTGGCTTTATACTATGTACTATTGTATATCTGCATTATACACTTGTTTATTATTATTATTATATTATTAGTATTATTATAATACTATTATTGTTGTTGTTTATTATTTTAATTGTCAAATGACTGCGATGTGCAATTACCGCACTTTATCTATGTATTGTTTCTCTATATTTAGATGTTTTTTTTAGATTTTTGTAATTTCTGCTTTTTTTCTACGCTTTGTTTTTTAAATTATTTTTCTAAATGCTATTTCCGACTTGCTATCCCTGTGAAATTTCCCCACTGTGGGACTAATAGAGGAACATCTTATCTTAAGCCAAGAGTAAGATTCCAGAGTGAAAGCTAACCTTTCAGTTTTGGAAATATTTTACTTTGCATCATAGAAATATTGTCATGTTGATGACGTGGATGAGTGAATTTCCTCAGTATTTTTTGTTTTCAATATAGAAATTTGAAGTCCACCCAGAGCCAATGGTCAGCGTGGCACACATGGCGTGTGCCGGAGGAGGGGTGTGGATGGCATTTTCCGAGGGTTCCTCCATTCGTCTCTTTCACACGGAAACGCTGGAGCTTCTGCAGGAAATCAACATCTCAACGCGGTCGACGCTGCTGAACACTGGTATGTGCCTTATCACGCATCACACTCAGTCTTGCCCAAGTTAGTCTTTTGGTCTCGCACTCCGGGGACCGACCTGAATAAATATCCCCCTCAGGCCTTTGCAAAACCATAAAGGGGCCTCGGGTTGAGAGGTAAGTGATTAATAAAAAAGATATAAAGTCATCAAGTAGCAATGAGCGAGTGGCCTTAATAGATTTTTCATACTAAAGGTTCCTGCTTGTTTTTCTTAAACGCACTGGCTTCTGTGATATCGTGCCCATTTTACTTTATTTTCTTTCCATGCACCTCGCCACTTCTTGAGTTAATACTTTTCCTGTCTCTTTGTCCCACTTTCTTTCCCTCCCTCGCCGGCTCATCTCATCCGTTCTGCTTTAAAATCCACTCACCCCACTGCAGTCCATTTAGTATACCGCAGATAGCCCATTACTTCCTGTGTGTGAGTTCCTCCATAATGGATGAAATATTTATCAGCCGGCGTGGGTGTTTTTATGGTAAACAAATTAGATAGCAATGAGCTATAACTAAACCTGTTTAACTGGGATAACAGTGCAATACATGTGACTTAGTGTCAGCCAACCCTCAACGTGTTCATATCGAGGTTCATCAGGTTATGTATATTTGCTTTGATCTATATGAGCTTAAGGGAGAGGTATAAATGCGTTGGGATTTAGGAAATGTCCTTATCACTGAGCCACACCGGACTGTGATTGATGTTTTTAGAGCAATACTCAGAGCTGAGGTAGCATTCTGTCTCATCAGGACCAAAAAAAAGAAGCTTTTCTCCAGCGAGCTGACTAAAGAATAAAAACAGGCATGTGTTTTTCTGACACCAAACTTTTCTCTTTTTGATCAAAATAACTAAGAGACTTTGAGGGAAAACCGACTCCTAGGGTCATTGTATGTGGAGATCCAGAGGTCATTTTCACCCAGCACCAGTGCTTCCCCTTGAAATATGCAGCATAAGTGAGAGAGGGCGGCAGTGTCGAGGCTCGGCCCTAGGGAAAGTGCAAGGTCAAAAGAAAAAGATATGCCCGGCTTATGTCCTCAGAGTCCACGAAAGGAAGAGAATCTTTGACGCAAGTTGTGATTTGTCGGGCTCACAAGAGAAAAGAGCCTCCCCTGATACTGTACAACCACAGACACTGCACATGAAATACTGATTTCTTTCCATCGATACAGTAGGTCCCTGCTCCCTCATGTCTCTCCTTGACTTATGCTAGGACATACCGTAATGATATACTCCCTAATCCTCTCCCCCCCTAATGTGATTTATTCTCAACAGAGAATTCCAGTCGCAGTAAACAACAGAGAAATGCGTTGATCTCTTCTCTGCAAATGCCGATTATAGTTCTGTCTTTAGGTTGAAAAAACAATATTCCACAATCACGTCCTCGGTGACATATCACAGCGAGACATTCATCTTTGGAGACGTCTTCTTTCTGAGGCAAATACCGGCTTTGGCGTTAAACCCACTACACACTGCAGAGTGTGTGCGTCACCGCCAAATATTGAAGGTACAGGACGGCTCGAGGTTAATATATATATATATATATACCTCCTTAATCTCGAGTGTCTCTGTCATTATCCATCTTTATCACTGTTCTTACAGACAATGCCTGCCACCTACATTCTCCGACTTAACTTTCCCAGCAACCCAAAAAAGTGGGTGTTAGTACGCACCACTCTCTCACTTAAGCTCGCCAACCAAAGTACAAATAGACTCGGGGGCGGTTTGAGCAGGTGGCAGACAGTTTAGAGATAAAGGCTGTTTTTCCTCTGGCGCCCAACTCGCTATTGTGACCCTCCAAGGTTTCCACCTAAAGGCCTCTGCTCCTGCTGAACGTGCTCCTCTGCAGTACCACACCTTGTGCGCTCAGCGTCAGCTTCCTACTTTAGTTGACTCATCTCTGCACAGTTAAATCGATTAATTAATGATTAGGTTTCCCATGCAAATCATCATAATAATTGTAATTTCCCAATTTGGGATCAATAAAGTATATCTATCTATCTATCTATCTATCTATCTATCTATCTATCTATCTATCTATCTAACTATCTATCTATCTATCTATCTATCTATCTATCTATCTATCTATCTATCTATCTATCTATCTATCTATCTATCTATCTATCTATCTATCTATCTATCTATCTATCTATCTATCTATCTATCTATCTATCTATCTATCTATCTATCTATCTATCTATCTATCTATCTATCTATCTATCTATCTATCTATCTATCTATCTATCTATCTATCTATCTATCTATCTATCTATCTATCTATCTATCTATCTATCTATCTATCTATCTATCTATCTATCTATCTATCTATCTATCTATCTATCTATCTATCTATCTATCTATCTATCTATCTATCTATCTATCTATCTATCTATCTATCTATCTATCTATCTATCTATCTATCTATCTATCTATCTATCTATCTATCTATCTATCTATCTATCTATCTATCTATCTATCTATCTATCTATCTATCTATCTATCTATCTATCTATCTATCTATCTATCTATCTATCTATCTATCTATCTATCTATCTATCTATCTATCTATCTATCTATCTATCTATCTATCTATCTATCTATCTATCTATCTATCTATCTATCTATCTATCTATCTATCTATCTATCTATCTATCTATCTATCTATCTATCTATCTATCTATCTATCTATCTATCTATCTATCTATCTATCATAATCTTAGCATGACACAGGACAAAACATGTAAACACTTGCTACATGCATTGTGATCACGAGTATTGGTGTACTTCAATTATGGCTGCCATTGATATTATGGTAAATGGTTCTATAGACAACAATGGGAGCTGAGAGGGAAAATAAAAACTAATTCAAAACAAACGTGGTTTTCACACAGAGGATGTGCACGTAATAATGCATGTAATAACAAAAGGACTTTTATTTACCCAGTCACTAATAACAAAGGAAAACTATGTGTGTGTCTATGTGCCCTATGTGATCACAAGCTATGAATCGCGTTAGTACTACTTGGTGACTTCACCGTCCACACAGAGAAGTTCACCTCGCATTTGCTATCTATCCTATACTCTTTCAATTTTCCCTCGCTCCCCTTCCCCCCACTCACAAAGCTGACAACCACCTAGACATAATATTCACCGGACACTGCTCAACCACAGAGCTTTCTGTCACTCCTCTCCGTGTCTCCGACCACTTCTTCGTATCCTATTCTCTCCCACTCTCTGTAACTTCCACCTCCCATTCTGCGACTCACACTGTCCCTGTCCACTGCAACCTCCGTTCTCTCTCTCTCTCTCCCTCCTCCTGGAGGAGAGTACTTGTTTACTTCTTGCACTTTTTGGGTATACAGTGAACCCTCGTTATAACGCGGTTCGCCTTTTGCGGCTTCGCTGTTTCACAGATTTTTTTAGTGCAGTTTGTTATGCTTTTTTTTTTTTTACAATGTCTGTGTCCTGATTGGCTAAGGGACTGTAGGCCAATGTCAATCAATCTCCTCCGTGCCTCGTCTCTGTCCAGTACAGAATGCGTTCGGCTTGGCAAATTTACATGTTTGCATATTGTCTCCACGACAAAACCCACAATGTCGACGAAACGTTCTGCACCGACAAAGACACCTGCACCACGGCCTTCAGTAGAAAAAGACGCTACAGTGGAGCGGAGTCATCACGAAGAGGCACAGTCAGAGGAACTGTGAAATACGCGTCAGTCACAATGTGTCCAACCGCGTAGGTTGATTATTAAAATGATTATTTTACAGTATTTCTAAAAACTACCATAGTTATTTGTTAGAAAACACTTCTATTTTTATTTCTTAAACAAATGCTTGGGCCTGAAAACAGGGTTTGATCTTTGGTTTCGTTCTATAGTACTGTATAATAATTGTAAAAAATAAAGCTGACTACTTCGCGGATCATGGGTTCTTTTTGGAACGTAACCCCCGCGATAAATGAGGGTTCACTGTAGCTCAATGTTGAATGCACTTATTGTACTGCTAAATGAATGTAATGTAATAGGTTACTTTAACCAATGGAAATCACTGCTTAATCACAGCCGAAGAATTGTGAATTCACACTGGGATTAGGCGAAAAGAAAATGAATCCATTTGTCACACAAACAGTGAAACTTAACAAGGGCCGGTGCCAGCTGATGCTCATCTGATCGTCTGATATGAGGAGCTGCAAAACTACAGGAGTAAATGTAGTTACTGAGGCGTAAGCAAAACTACAAGCAATGCAGCTTGATAAGTCAAGGGTCAGCTTCACATAGGGAGACACTAAAAATGAAATGATTTATATCAATCTACATAACATTAGTCTTTATACGCCAGTCCAGCTTGACGTAAAGCAACCCCAGTCAGCTACTGTTAATTACATGTGCAACTTGCAGTTACTTTTGTTGGTCTGACCAACTTTCCATTTGAAAATGGATTTGTTTGTTGTCCTGGAAAAAAAAAAATCAGAGATGTAAATCTCAGACCCAAGAAGAAGAAGAAGTAAAACAGTAAATGGACAAACAAAGTTAGTCCAGTAACAACTAACAAAGTTAGACAATTAAGCATGTTAGATAACAAGTCACATTCACACTGCAAACACACAACAAGAAGAGAAGGGAATCAAACAACTGACCTTCCAATTAGTGGACGACCCGTCCAGGCTCCTGAGCAGCAAACGTCCCCTAAGAGTTCCAGACCTGCGCGTGTAGGGTTAAGTTGTGTCCTGGTTTGTAGGTTGTGTAACCACTGTTCACATGGCAGCAAGCATTAGTCAACCTCAACTTACAGTACCACAAAATTAAATGATCGTGTTGAAAATATCTAGCTTAACAGTATTCAGTGTTAGCAGGGATGTATATTATAGGTGAATGAGCGGCAGTAGTTGTAGTAGAAGTCCTTTGAATGATTTGATTTACTTGTGCCGGTTAAATGAATCCGCATCTGATACTTCTGTTTTCGGGGAACAGCCGAGGAATAGTGCAGGCAAAGGTTATTAAGCTTCTCTAATAGTCGTGGCTATAAAAAAAACTCAACTTTGCAGGCTTTCGTTTCCAGCAGGCTGTGAATCCGCCACAAGCTGTCTGTGTTTAAAAAAGCTCTTTTGTAATGTCTCCTTCCAAATGTTGCTGGAATTTTTCTTTACTTGTAAACATTAGCTGGGAGCATTAAATCATTCAGTTCACTTTGTTGGCAAATTGTCACGTAAATGCCTTTTGCACGCTGACCATTGGCTCTGGGTGGACTTCAAATTTCTATAATGAAAACAAAAAACACTGTTATGTATATGTATTACAGCAACATAGGAAGAAAATTCACTCACCCGCATCATCAACATGACAATATTTCTATGATGCAAAGTAAAATATTTCCAATACTGAAAGGTTAGCTCTCACTCTGGAATCTCACTCTTGGCTTAAGATAAGATGTTGCTTTATTAGTCCCACAGTGGGTAAATTTCACAGGGATAGCAAGTCGGAATTAGCATTTCGAAAAATAATTTAAAAAAACAAAGCGTAGTAAAAAAGCAGAAATTACAAAAATCTAATAAAAAGTCTAAGTATAGAGAAACAATATATGAATAAAGTGCCGTAATTGCATGTCGCTGTCGTTTGACCTTTTGCATGACAAACACATACATTTCAGTTGTTATAACATACTCTTCTTTCCTATCATATTGTACTCCATGTCCATGCTGAGAAAGACTGACACCTGTGTGGGTGGATATAGGTTGTGTGGAGAAGAATGAATGCCTGTTTTATTTTTTATTTTTTTACCGGCTCGCTCTCATATCTGTTTCTCAACGAACAAAAGGAGGTGAAAACCTTGAAAGTCAGTATTTCAGAACCACTTGGATTGGAAACAGAAAATGAAAAATACT
Source organism: Trinectes maculatus (assembly GCA_016785345.1). Taxonomy (NCBI): domain Eukaryota; kingdom Metazoa; phylum Chordata; class Actinopteri; order Pleuronectiformes; family Achiridae; genus Trinectes; species Trinectes maculatus. Next base: position 667,852 of record JAFBJQ010000142.1, read on the forward strand.
GTTCACAGTTTATGGTGTATGAAAGTTTTCTTTTATCCGGGTAGACAAATCTTTTATATCTTATGTAACCGAGCCATTGATGGCTGTGCTGCTCATGTTTTCAACTTGTCAATTACAGATCGATCATAGAGATTCACCCTTACGCAACGCTAACACTAATAACTGACAATAGATTGATGTAAGGATTTTCCAAAGTGCTGCATTTTAAAACAAATTGTCAACACAGAATAATCTTTTCTTTTTCAAAAGGCACCGTAATGTGTTGTAGTTTGAAGTTGCGTGTCTTTCTGTAACTATAAATAAATGATGAAGAAAATGTTTTTTTCCTACACTGCAGGTCTGAAGAACATGCGAGTCACCAGTCTCCTCATTTGCCAGGGTCTGTTATGGGTGGGCACTGCCCAAGGCTTAATTATCACTCTGCCAGTTCCCAAACTGGAGGGCATCCCCAAAATCACAGGTATGGATGAGAGGGGGGGCGGACGTCTGTGACTGAGCCGCCTCTCAAGAGGTCAAAGAAAAACGAAAATTACTCTGCACTGCGTATTATTGAGGTCACACTTCACATTTTTCTTGTGGCTCTGGGAATCATTGCAAATATTACTAGACAGCACTCTATCCATCCATCCATCCATCCATCCATCCATCCATCTATCTATCTATCCATCCATCCATCCATCCATCCATCCATCCATCCATCCATCCATCCATCTATCCATCTATCTATCTATCTACACACATAGCATTGACCGTTACATCAAAAAATTATGATAAATAATTAGTTATAAATAATAATAATCCTCCTGTGAAAAGTAAACACTTGAATGATACAAGGTCAATTTCCAACTGTCTGCTGGACACGTGTCTAATGAATAATTAGACTCACCTTGTTATTTAGAATTTTTGCGTGTCAGACTTTCATTAGGGTTAGGGTTCGGGTTTGGGTTTGTGCAATTCAGGGGTTTGAATTCATCAGGAAAATTACTTACTTACTACTTACTCTGTAACTAAGTATTTTGTAGCATAGTGTCCCATAGAAAATGTCAATTCTTGAAGGAAACAAACGTTTTTTGTGTCAAATCTGTTGGTGTGTACTCATTTACACTAAACACTGTTCATTGTGGTTCACGATTACAGTGTGGTGGACAGTGAGTTGACTCTAACCCTGTGAAGGAGCAGGGTCTATGCATCTTTAACTATTCTGTCCTCCTGCCGTTACAGGAAAGGGCATGGTTTCTCTAAACGCCCACTGTGGGCCCGTGGACTTCCTGGTAGCCACCACCAGCACCCTGTCTCCCGATCTTCTCAAGAGGGATTCTGTTGGGGATAGCCCAGACTCTGCCTGCGGAGGCGAGGACCGGAGCGACACCTCCTCTCAAGAATCCCTGCAGCAGTCCGGCTCCTATCAGGTGGAGGGGAGAGGCAAAGGACGAGGCGTTCTGCTGCAGTACAAGCTGCGCTCCACATCCGGGCTACCCGGACGGCCATTAACGGCGCAGGGCGACGAGGCATCCGACTCCTCCTTGGAGTCTTTGGAGCACAGCGTGGAAGATGGATCTATCTACGAGCTCAGTGATGACCCAGAAATGTGGGTAAGGGGGCGTCCTTGTGAGAGGGCTGGAGGACGCAGGGATAGGGTGATCTCTGCGGCAGTCATCTCTGGAGGAAAGGGCTTCCGCAGACTGAAGGCAGGAGCTCCACCAAGTACCAGGACAAATGTGGAGGGTTTGGAGAATGTTCTTATGGTTTGGCAGCTCCCACTGACAGTGTGAAGTGGAAGAAAATACGTCAAGCTGACGTGTATATATAGACGTGTACCGAGCTCCGTCTTGAATAACCTGAAATGAAAATGTGTTACCATTGTTACACAGCTTGACGTCTGACATCATGATTTAGCCTGTGGAGCAAGACAATGTAGTACTGACAGCCAATTGGGCGCTTTGATTGTTCAGGATTGTGCGTCGCCATCTTTCCAGCAGGGGCAAAAGCTCCCGCAGTTTAGTTCCGTTTGATTGTTTTGATGTGTTTTTTTTTCCCCCCTTCCTGCTTTAGTAAGGATTGATACGTTGCAATTTCACATCATCATTGGAGAGCAAGCGTCGCCACATTTATTTAATGTGAAGAACTTCTGTGCGAGCACCCGTGGACAGCGCGTCTTCCAGAGGCAGCCTCTGTTTGAGTCTTCCATGCTCTGCAGAGTGAGAGATGGACGTCTTTTATCAGATCCTGTGGGAGAGATCCCATCTGTTTGGAGCTGAAAGCAGGGGACTGCTATCGCATCACAAAGCACATTACCATCACTTTATTAGCTCTGCCAGCCTTTCTCTCATCCCATACAATGTGAATATAAGAAAACCGTATATTGTGTGTCGAAATAGAGTGTTTGCTCTCTCACAAAAACATGAAATAGTTAAAAAATTCCCTGTTTTGCTGCAGCTGTGGCAGAAATAATTTTCGGTCAGAAATTAAATTAGACGCTTTCAGCAGCTTACCCGTTGGTTTGTTGAGGAAGGGTAAACTGATTCCGATGACAAAAGCTGCGGGAGAAAGATGTTATTACTCACGCCACGACTGATATTTGCGCTGTAAATAAAACTGTAATTATTACAATCTTATCTGAGGAAATGAAATGTGAGAGTAATAATACCGTGCCCTACATATGATAAAAGCCAGATATCGGTTTCATCATTTAATATTTACTGTCATCAATCAGCGAGATTAAACGAACTGCCTTGTTAATACACAATTCCCATCAGCTTGGAACCCCCACATCAGAAGCATGGCTCGATTATGGACTGATGAAATGACAGAGCTGCAGTCATGCAAACCGCTATCGGCTGCGTATGAACTAAGGGAAACTACATATGGAGACACCGGTGGCCATGTTTACAAGCATTTCCAGTAACATTTCTAAATCGATGTGGTGTACTGCACAAATCTGTACTGTAACTAACACTGCTGTGTCACATCGTCAAAGTAACCTGAACTCTAAGTCGCCTAAAACCTTGACCCATCAAAAGTCACTTTCCTTGTGTTTTCATGTGTATACTGGGTAAATATTTGCAGATGAATGAAAACATTAATATTTAACGATCGGGTTCGGATCGTTTCTTTATCGCTGTCTGGTGGAAACCAAAAACGTCTCCGTTTTTCGAACCCGGTCTGTCGTTTTAACCTGAAATGCTCATCAGGCCTCTTTAATGCCATGTCGAGTGACATAAATTGCATTGCAATTAAAATATGTACATGTTGTTCCTTTCTATCTAACATCAGCAGTGTGTTGAATCTGAGACGGTATGAGATGCACTTAGTGGTACTTTGTTTGATATTGTAAAGTTTTTGCTCGATCGCTTCTTATTTGAAACTCATGATGCTACAGGATTGTGAAAATGGACTATTGACATTTGCATCTGTCTGGCAGCGCATAATACTACTCAAGACCCATGTTTTACAATAAGGTCAAACAATACATGGATGATGCATGACTATTCAACAATTTGCATGGTATTGTGGATTTAAGGGTATGGTGAAGGTTATGGTACACATTTTCCCCCCTCTTACCTCCACACCTTATCCCTTCATCACAGAGGAAGCATATATTCATTTTTTATTTCTCTGGGGACCCCCTCCCCCCCTTTTTGCTTCTTCTCACAGTGGAAATTCAAAAGCGTTTTAACACCCAGCTGTCAGCTGGAGCCATTAAAGAAAATCAACAAAGAAGAGGATGTGAACTGTTCTCGGATGTCGTCATCTAAATGTAAATCTTACCGTCATATCAAAAATGCATTATCTGATTTACGTGAGACTTGATGCCAGTGGTGCAACAACACCGTCATGGTCAGTATGCAAATTGTTTGCTCAACCTCAACCAGAGGATAAAGGTGCATCCCGGCTTCAGTAGCCTGATGAAACAGATATGATTCCTTTATGAAAGCTGGCTCCTTTTCCCCACTGTTTTCCCTGCTGGAACTGGAAGCTGACATTTAATATGTCGGCCTTTAACAGCTGAACGGAGACATTTGTTTCATTTGCTTACATGTGTAGAGGAATCATCCATACACTGAATATTATAAAAGTGAACTTTACACTGTACTACTAATTACATCTGTTCCCGTGGTGGTAATTAAACCTACATTAACTTTTCGGAAGCAACAGTGTTGATATTTTGGATGTGTATGTATAACACAGCACCGTTTATGGGATTTATTATCCCTGTAGTGTTAAAGGTCATCGTTGTTTATCATTAACGCGGTCCTGCTTTTGTAGGTTTGATCATTGTTCGAATCAGCTATGCACATCATGTACGTTGCAAGTTAACTGCTGAGAACTGGGAATACGATAGCATCAATGAAAAAGTCTGGAGAGTTCGGAAACACAAAGGTGTGTGGTTGGCCAAAAATCGTGAGCCCCCCATAATTATCTGTCGTAAATGTAAAAGTTAAAGATTATGTCTTTTAAACATCCATCACAATGGAAACGTCATACTATCACTTTCAACTCCCTGTTCTCCAGCCGCACTTGTTTTAATCAAGTGCACTCAGTTTCCCTGTGCAATGACGCATCATTACATTAAAGGTACATTACAACCATAAGTTCCAGCACCTGCCCAGTGTATGTTTATAACCTGCATGATCATGTGACCACATACATTTCTGAAAATATCCGGGTTGCCATAATAGAACTGATGGTCAAACCTACAAAAGTATAAGAGTAAAGTAATAAACTGGGCTAATCCTTGAAGTATTACACGTGAACGACATCGCAGGTATATATGGAAAAGTAAAGTGTGCATTTCCTTATGGTACAATACTTAAATGATACATGAATAAACATTGTCTAACAAAAATAAAACATCTGTAATTGTGTGTTTGAGAATCTGGGTATATGACTATATGTATGTACATATGTATACAGTATATATATATATATATATATATATATGAAGTCAGTTGAGTTTACAGTGGATTCATATTTAGATATGTGTTGTACATCTGTGACACTTTGTTGTCATACTTGTCTTATTTCTAGATGGACATTTAGCAGCGATTAGCAGTGATCTTACCTGCATGTGTTCAGTGCTTACAAAAAGAGAAAAATAGGAACAAAGACTGAACAAAGAAAAAAAAAAAACTAAATCTGAAGAAATGCCGTTTCATTTTGAACTCAGCTGTGTTCCATCTTCCAATACACTGCCTTCCAGATGTCATGTCAAGGGTCACTCCGACCAGCTTATACTTTGTGTTGTTTTCCCAGAATTGCTGCTGGTTTCAAATCCAAGACAGCATCAGTCTAAACGACTGGCTGAATGTAACAGAGCGACGGCGACAACAACAACAACCAAAACAAGAATTAAGTAAAACGTACTGCAAGACCTTGGGGCTTAGTCATATTAATCAAATATGACTCTATATCGTTTGTGTGCTGTATCCCTGGCCGCCTGTAAACTTTGTCCTTTCGGCGAAGTCGGAATACAGATCCACCATCAGTCATCGCAGGAAAGGAAGCGGCGTGATATTTCCTCATGACCAGTCATCAGGTCTGTGCTCGCCGTTGTCCTTTGACCTCAAAGTTACATTAATAGCCTCCTCTTTCTGCCAACTCCGCATGGAGCAGTCAGGCCACATACGGCCCCCATTTGGTGCTGACCGTGTCGGATAAAGGGGCAAAGGGTGGGGAGGCGTGGGGGGGGGGGGGGCGGGGGTGGGGGGGGGGGGGGGGGGGGGGGGTGGGGGGGGTCACAGCAGAGACCAACAAGCAGAAAAGGTCAATGGTAAAATAAACAGTAAATTAGGGGCTAAATGGGACGAGTTGGATGGAGAGTCAGGTGCGTGTGGTAACATCTAGATAATTACACTATATGTGACTAAATTGATCAGAGCCAGCTGAGGCCTTTTAAACGTACCGTCATTTCCTGTAAATGAGCGTCAGGAATCCAGACGAGCACAAATGGCTTTTTTGGGTTTTTTTGTTAAATGTAGTGATGCAATGACTTAGTTCAATGTGCTTAACCATAAAACTGCATCCTCTGCCATCATCCACCCTCTCCTCCATCCTCATCCTCATCCTCATCCTCTGCGGACGCGTTTCATCTCGCCTTTGTTTACCTCATCTCTTCCTGGTCTCGCCGCAAGCTGTAATTTACCCAAAGTTTTTTGGGCTCATAGATGTTTATCTCGGGAAAAATCCAATACGCAACCCAGCACCCAGCAGGCACAATAAGGATCACACCACAACAGGAGTCTCTTCCGAGTGGGGTCCAGATAACGGAATAATGTAACACAGATCTGATAAAGCCTGTACCCCCCCACCCCCCCGCCCCGTACAACCCAAACGACAACATGTGCCGCGTAAGCATTTCTGTGTCAAGAGTCAAACAGAGCCGCCCATAAATATGTGTGCACTTCCTGGTGGGACTTCACAACCCCCCCCCCCCCCCCCCCCCCCCCCCCCCCCCCGCCCCCCCCCCCCCCCCCCCCAACCCCTCTATAGATGTTTCTCTGCCAATTAACCCTGCTCCAGGAGAGATTTGCCTATCTCCAGCCCCAGCTTTGCGCCTGTGCAGCTGGCGGCGTCACTCTCCCTGCGTCTCAGGTATAATTTGCATGTCTCGGTCAAGGCTAAAGTGAAGCGGATGAAGCATCGCAGTTTGAAGGTCTCCCCTGCTTTATCTGCCAACTCCCTAAAAGCCAGGCAGCCGTATTTGCATCGCCTTTCATTTCCACGGGCTTGGCAGCGGCGTCGATGAAGGAAGAGGCGCACGCTGTACGAACCTTGCTTAACAAAGGAGGAGGCAGCGGGCGATTTGCATATGGAGAATGCGTGGATGAGGCCCACACAGGGCTCCCTCAGGTGTTATTATCGGCCTCCGTCAACACTTTGCCTGTCAACGTGGAGCGCAAAGCCCCACAGAGAGGAGGCGCCGGCTCACATCATGGCGCCACACGTGGCCCGCGTCAAAAAAGAAATGGCTGTTCCATTGGGTTCGGCCATTGTTTTCCACTTCAATAGACTTCTCGATGTGAAAACTTCCTCCTCCCATAATGAACGCTCAGCGCTCGCGCCCATCAATCTGTCATGGCGCTGTGCAGCCCTGCCTCTTTACAGTCCTCTCACTGCTGCTCACAGATATCTTTTATTAACTACCTCTTAATCATGCAACACATTAATTAAAGTTTGATCAGTGTACATTATTCAGCTCGTCCCCTCGGAGAGGGGTCGGCATAACGGCATGACACCACACCTGTACGGAATAGTTATCATCCACCACCATGTTTGTCTCGCAGTTTATCAGAGATGTGAAAAAAAACAAAAACTTTTTTTTTGCGCCACCTTGGCATTATCGTTTTTTTTTTGCAGTCTGTAAAATCATAATCATAGGTGACTTGCAGCTGAGGAATTTTATAGGCAATTTCCTCAAAACCCATTTTTATAATGTGTTTGGAGCCAATACTCCTGTCCCCACTTCTTATTTACAGTTATATGTATAAACATGGCAGCTTTACATGCTCCGCACTTCTCACTGTCCCGCCGTGGTTTATTTTCTTCGACTGTTTGGGCCTCTGAAGGGTGACCTTCAATTCATATATCCACCGCTATAACTCTCAGTTAATATCTCAGTGGGACCTCTGCGGGGGCGGGGAAAAAAAATCTTTTTATGTCTCGCAGTGAATCAAGTCATTTTTATGCCAACGTTTCACTGACTATTCAAACAAAATGAGGACGTTCGCATTCGGGTCCCGTCCCTCTCTCCTCTTCCCGCATCCCTGTTGAATTTGGATTCCGGCCAGGGAACGTTTCCCAGGTAAATAAGGCGTCGAGCCGCGGCTCCTACCAGGCTGTCGTCACACCACTCGGATCATTTGCGGCGTCAAAACCAGAAAACATCTCGCCTCCGTTCCGCGGGAGCAATCGTTGCATCACCTGGACTCGCAGGGCCGCTGAACAATTTGGGGACCTCGTCGTTAAAGATGGCTCCAGTCAAGTTTCCATTATTTACTCTCCGCCTCCCTCTCTCGCTCTCTCTTTCCGCCCTCGCGCCTCTCGTCCTCCCTGGGGGAAGAGATGCACACTTCCTTTTAGTGCCGATGTCTTCCGCATGACAGATGGAGCCTATTAAAGCACATTTTCGTTGCATTATGGTAAATAACACCAGCCATGTTTTATTTAATATCGCCGCTCCCAAGGCAGCACTCCAACGTGAGGACCGCGTTAACCGTGTTGTCATGCGTTTACCATGCATTGTGCGGCGTGTACGTATGATATTGGTGATGTGGTTACAGAGGGGTTGAACTGAGCTCCAGTGTTTCAGTTGTTGTTTTGATTGCATTCATCAGTCCTGGACGAGGCATGAAAAGGCCCTGACACCAGCTCATCAAGCCACATTCCCAGCCCTGCAGACGGGGACTGTGACAGACTAATGGACGCTCTCCATAAAGCAATCAGTGCTGACAACCTCTGAAGCAGCAGGGACGCATAGAAAATCACTATAGATGTTGGCAGGTATGATATTTATTCAAAAAAGAAAAGCACTTCGTCTCCAGATAGAACGAGGAGCGGAGGTTTGGCTTTGCGGGATGCTTGGCAGCTTAGGCGCTCTCTGTTTTATGGGCTGGACGTAACCACTTCACAGTAACCAGTGATGACAGGTTCTATTTTTACTCCCCTCACGCCTCAGAGAAAGACCCGGAATTCCAGCGTTGTCACAGTGGTGCATGGGCTGGCAGCGGGAGACCTCCTGTTGGGAATGATGGGATAAGGAAAATACATGTTTTGGCGTGAGCAACAAGTCATAATTATCTTTCACTGGCCAAATGTTATGAGGAGGCGTTTTACATCGTTTATTGCCCATTAAGTGTAACGTAATTACAACTATAAACAACAGTGTTGTGTTGTCAAACAGCTGAAGTGAGGTTTTTCCAATGCGCTTTCCAGGGAATATGACCGGAAAACACGGTCTCCAAAAACCATAATCATCAATTAAATAATGTCATTCAACCGTCAACATGTGGATTTGGTTTGACCAGTGGGAAGCCTATAGGTTTCCATAAGACATTAGTCCATCATTAGACCTGTTTATTGGCCTCCTGTCATACTCCCCCCACCCACCAGATGTCCCTGGACTTTTATCCTGCTTCTAAATCCAGCAGCTCACCTGTCTTCCATTTCCAATTACTGGAACGTCCCGCCTACCCACGCAGCTGTTCCTCATTTGCCCTAATCTGCTCCCTGGTGTTTGCACCAACCGGTCTCTTCCTGTCAGCTGTTAAAGTCTCTGTGTGTCCTCGTCTACTGGTTAGACTCTTCTGGCTCTGTGTGTGTGATTGTGTGTTTGTGTGATTGTGTGATGACTTGTTGATCCTGATGTGGGTGGGTTTCTCTGAACTTCACCACAGTGTGATTAAAGTGTGTATGGGGGCTGACAGGGATCACAGCTAAGCTTGATGGCTGTAGTGTTTGTGTCGTCAGTGATACCACAAACAGCGTGTTTCTAAAGGTCTTTTTTTATTTACGCCCCTGACATCCCCCTTTTAAAAAAACCCGTTTATCTGATTAAGAATGTCAACAACGTTAAATGCTACAAATGTTGTATATCACGCCAAAAATCATCTTTCGAGAATTTACAACCACAATTTGATAAAACTGATTTGATTTGGCAACATGATCATATTCTTTAAACCAAGTGTGGTTGTGATAAAGAAATCTCACTGTATTTCAATCCAATAGAAAAATATAGGATGTTGCTGGATTCTGTTTGGAAAAAAATGCAAAAAAAAAGAGTAAAACACACAAATGCTTATTGTCTCAAAATGCTTCCCCTAGTGGTAAGAACATACAAGTGCACATAAATACAGAGCCTGTATATAACTACTTTTGATTTCAAAACAACCAACATTTGATAGTAAATGCGGTTATTGCAGCTCATCTTTTTTTTTTTTTTTTTTTTAGAAATTATCATTATTCATATAAAAAATATGAATTTATAGGATCAATAAAAACTTAGGTTACCTTGTCTTTTGTCATTTGTAAAAAAAAAATCTCAGTTGTGAATTTAGCCGGCGTCGCCATGCTACAAATTCACATCTGAAGCATAATCCTCTGACAATGTGCACAGTCGACATATTGAACAGAAGGCTATGTTTGGAATGTACAAGCAGGATTTCAGTCAGTGATCTGAATTCATGAGGTGAGTATAATACATGCATACCTCTGCAAGGTGCAAATAATTCCAAGTGCTGATATTTCCATCAAAGTCCATACATTATTTACAGAGGGATCGACAAAATGCCCTGGGTTGAAATGCTAAAAAAAAAAAAAAAAAAAATCTAGCTCCAACCTTTCAAACTGATTTGAAGGTTCTGGTTCGATCTGGTTAATTTAATCCTGCTAACAAAAACAAACAAACAACAACAAAAAGCAAACACAACCTCCTTATTGATGAGTTAACACACTTCTGACAGGTGCTGGACCCACATAGTAGGATAGGTATGAAAACAGTTTTACTGTCATAACAGCTGTAACACACACACATTCACACATTCACACTCACAGCTCACTGGTTTCACTTTTGTTTTGAACACAATCAATGCGTTGTTGTGTGCGAGCGTATCAGAGGGACATTGTGAGAAAACAGATGGGACTGGCTGGTTCGTTGTCATCGCTTGAGGTGGTTGTCACAGGCTGCATCACAACGGGCCACGCAGACATACAAACCACTGGTTATTGAAGCGATCATGCCGCTGTCACGTTGTGTATCGTTTCTCTGCTTACCAGACTGTGTGGAGTTTCTTTTTTTTTTCTCATAGATGATCAACCCATTGTCATGTGTAGCAAGTTTAACTAAATAACTACGCCTGAGAATTCAGACACTAGAATGTCTTAATTAACTTAATAGCCTTAGGGCCTTTTATTGTGATATCAACCAATCAGGTGGCAGAAGGTAGAAGCTAATCTTGCACATTATGAATAGCGGAGACGGAGTGTGTGTCTACACCCTCAAGATCGGTTGTTGTGTTATAGATTTAGTGCCCATTCAAGCGGAAAAGCTCGAATAGCATTTACACAAACAAACAAACAAACAAACAAACAAACAAACAAACATTATTCTCTATGGACACAAACTGTGTGAGATAGTGTTACATGCTGAACAAACTGGGGGGAGAAAAATATCTCCGATCAGTCGTAATCGGAGATAAATGTTGCACGGTTCCAAAAAAAAAAAAATCATATTGCCTTTCTCCTGAATGCTGAGGGGTTTAAATCAATTACTGTGTTTTTGTTTGTTTATTTTTTTTTTTTTTACCTCTGCAACATCTTTCACCATCCCCACTTTTTCTGGCCCTCACTGAAACATACTTAGATGGATTGCAATGACATTTTGTTCAATCATCCGTGGTCCCAAAAGTGTGTATCCCAATGACGTAGTGATCCCCTGGCGTTTTATTTACTGCCACAGCAGGTCTCCGTCTGTTTCCACCAAAATATCAAATATATACACACTTACACGAGGAATTGCCACAAATTATAGCATGTTTAAATTGCACAGAGGACACATACTGAGTTGAACAACAAGCTATGGGCTATTTCGAGTCACAAACAAACAAACAGACAAACAAACAAACAAACATTATTCTCTATGGACACAAACTGTGTGACATAGTGTTACATGCTGAACAAACTGGGGGGAGAAAAATATCTCCGATCAGTCGTAATCGGAGATAAATGTTGCACGGTTCCAAAAAAAAAAATCATATTGCTTTCTCCTGAATGCTGAGGGGTTTAAATCAATTACTGTGTTTTTGTTTGTTTATTTATTTTTTTTTTACCTCTGCAACATCTTTCACCATCCCCACTTTTTCTGGCCCTCACTGAAACATACTTAGATGGATTGCAATGACATTTTGTTCAATCATCCGTGGTCCCCAGAGAGTGTATCCCAATAACGTAGTGATCCCCTGGCGTTTTATTTACTGCCACAGCAGGTCTCCGTCTGTTTCGACCAAAATATCAAATATATACACACTTACACGAGGAATTGCCACAAATTATAGCATGTTTAAATTGCACAGAGGACACATACTGAGTTGAACAACAAGCTATGGGCTATTTCGAGTCTCCAATTAGCCTAGCCCCAGTTTCATATTAGCCTAACCCGGATCTTACCTGGGGAAAAACCAATTCCGTCAAAGGGAAAACAGGATGTGAAGCTGTCGTGGTTCACTCAGACAAGCGCATCACTCATGTTTGTTCAAAAAAAAAACATTCTTGGTTTTCCGCTGCTTAGTTTTTCTAAGAGACGAAGTCTTTGTGATCACCGGCCCCACTGCCTCTAAAGAAGCTGTAAAACTGTATCGACTGTTTAACCCAACCGTTACCGCTGGGTCAGGGTAATTTAGCTGTGTCCTCAGAGTGGGACTCACAAATTATCAGCTGGAGGATAAGGTTACCTCTCGCCCAAGAAGAAGAAGAAGGAAATAGGCAATTTCCCTGCAAGTGGTTCTGGCTCCAAGGCCTCTGATTTACTCAAAGCAACATTTGATGTTAGATATTTATCAAATGCTCATTGTGGTGCAATTGCAGGCTGTAGACCTTTAACTTTAATAGTCCATTAAGTGTGAATTCACCTTTGAAGGAAGGAAGGCTTTTCCTTTTTGGCTTTTGTTCTATAATTAAATGAGGGAACATTACTTTCAAACTGAGGAAACACTGATGTACGGTGCAGGGCTGATACGCTTTATTACACCTTGATTAAATGGTCATATCATTAGAATAACATGCTTGACCATAATTTAATCTATGCAAAGGGGCGTCAAACATAATCGGCCAGAGTGGAAGAAACCTGGCTTATTGAAAAATCATGACATAACTTATGATAATAATAACTGACCAGTTATAATCTTGATCTTTTGGGTTGGGGAATGCATCTATTTCCTCACACACCCACACTATGACCACAGAACAGAGCTCCTGTGCATTTCTTTATGACAGCAATCCATACAAGTCAGGGAAATGCATTTCTCTCGCTGCTTTCAGGTGAAGCGATGTCATCTTCAGTTGAATCTATTGTGGTGATACGCTGTAATAATCCTCAATGCAAATATCGGTTAACTCACAAGTAAACAAATTTTAGTACAATTTCAATCACTGGGCAAATTAAGTTTTCTGGTACTGTGCATCATAGACTGCTGGACTAGTTGAGTACATTATTTAATTTATCTTAAACTGGTGGTGTCTGCTCACCTGTGCTCTGTCTGTTGTTTGAGGTTTTTCAGTTAATCCTTATAGACTAATTCCAAGTTGGGCTCATTGTCTGTATCCATTGTCTGACATTAGCTTGTCCCTCTAACTGCGCCCCGTCTGCTGTTGTTTAGGTTTAATCATTTTGTTCGGTGTGACTTTAAATCCATTTTAGAGAACCTTAGAAAGATTTTAGAGAAAGTTTGAGTTTTTGAGTCTTTCTGAGGAGTCTATCTGAGGAGTCTGTCTGAGGAGTCTTTCTGAGGAGTCTTTCTGAGGAGTCTTTCTGAGGAGTCTATCTGAGGAGTCTTTCTGAGGAGTCTATCTGAGGAGTCTTTCTGAGGAGTCTTTCTGAGGAGTCTATCGTGGGAGTACGAGTGGGATACGACAACTAAATTGGACTAGTTGTCGTATCCCAAAGTACATCTTGGTTCTTATCGCCTTTTCCCCCACATCATGTGTATACTTTCCATCCTTGTACATGTCTCTTCACGCAGATACTTTACACCACAAACCAGCGCACATCACCCCCGCAACGGTTCCAATCTCATCTACCCTCCTCGATCCTCTCAGGTCCAACACCTTATTAAAGGGGGATTGTGGAACTGCCAATCTTCAACACGCAAGGCAGATTTTATTTCTGGCTACGAGACCTGGATAACACCTGACAAGCCCTGGTACAATCCTTCTCTACCTGAAGGATTGTACCTGCAGGGTCACATGGAGAGGATCTGTGTCAGATCCCTGCAACCTCACTACTGGGGTTCCCCAGGGATTGGTTCTGGGTCCAATCCTCTTCTGCATGTACACCATGTTACTGGGCTTCATCATCCCGTCCCATGGCTTCTCCTATCATAGCTGTGATGGAACACAGCTGATGTGGTCCTTCCCACAATCAGGTAGCTGCGAGAATGTCTGCCTGACATCTCTCAATGGATGTCGGCCCACCACCTGAAGCCCATCCTGGACAAGACTGAGATGCTTTTTCTACCGGGGAAGGTGTCTCCCTTCAATGACCTCAATGTTACAATCAAAAACTCGATGGTAGCTCCTGCTCACACAGCGCGCAACCTAGGCGTGACACTGGACGACTGGCTTCTGGTAGCGGCTAGAATCAAATTCAAAGCACTGGTACTGTCCTACCATGCTGCGAATGGTTCAGGCCCTTCCTACATTCAGAAAATGGTCAAACTTTACCTCTACCACTGCCAGGAGGCTTGCCACTCCTTCACTGTGAGGGGCAGGTGGCCACTGCCAAACTAAATCATGCCTGTTCTCTGTCCTAGCTCCTCAATGGTAGAACGAGCTTCCCACACACATCAGGACAGCAGAATCTCTCCAATGCTTTCGTCGCGGACTGAAAACTCACCCATTCAGTCTGACTGCACCCCACTCCCTGATTATAACTTAAAAACCAGCAGCACTTGACATCAAGCACTTGAAGTGATTTTCGCCGCCTTCTGATAAATATTTATGTACTCGTCTACTTCTTGCACTTTTGGGTAGATCTCAACGTTGAATGCACTCATTGTAAGTCGCTTTGGATAAAAGCGTCTGCTAAATGAATGTAATGTAATGCAATGAAAGAAAATGCACCCAGCACCTGTAGGTGGTGACGCGGCCAACAGAAAAGGCCATGGCCTTATATTGGCTCACTGTATCCTTGAAATATCCACAAACAGTATTTTGCCGTAATGAAGTGGTAAACAATGCGACGCTTTGTTCTTTCCGTTATTCAAGTTTCCCTTCATCTCAGGGTTCAGGCTTAGTACACGTTAATACTTCTTCGTTGGCCTCACCTTGCACTGTACACGTTGATCAAACCATTGTCAAGTGATTTTGTTTCTTTGTTTATTTTCGCCAACTCAATGCATATTAACCAGCATCACAGATAACAATACATGTTACCTCAGATGTTGTGGCTGAAAGTTCAAAGGATGATATACTCATATATTATACACATATTTATTTCTTTTTTTCTATTTATTAACATCACAAAATGATGCAGTAGCGAGTGACACACTGCTTAACTTGAACCTGTAACTGTATTCTGTAACAGGGTGAGTACGGATGTACAGGAGACTCGCTTCAGATGTCTTTTTTTTTTAAGGGGTGCATCATTAAAACCGGTAACTGGTTTTAACGATGAAACCGATCAATGCACACTAATTCGTTCTGAGGTGGACTGAAACAGTCGGTGCAGACACAGAATACCAGCGATTTATTGTTACTGCAAGTCAGAGTCAGATTTGCATTGTTTACACTGCATAAAAGTTAAGTTACTGCAAAATGTTTTTTTCCTTACACATAATCACTTTGCATAAACGTTGCTACTATGAAGTTTACACAGGGGAAAACTATTCCTCTGTATTAACAATCATGAAGGACTCAAAGTAATATGTTATTGTTAGGTGACGAGTGTATGGAGTTATGTATGGTGATGTTTTCTGTAGATTAGGGAAAGTGATTTGGTCACAAGAAGTTCCCAAATCGGAAGACGGGAAAAGCCCATAATAAAAACATCTTCTCTCCAATGACTCAAGGGCTGCAAAAAAGCCAAAAAAAGAAGAAGCAATATTTAACTCAGAAACATACTGCTGTGGCATCACAGTCGGAGCTGTAACCTTGTTTTTGGTTGTTTTCAGCATCAAAGTGCCAGATGATACACGACTGTGTTCTTTCCATTTTCTGACGCTTCAGAGGTGAAATCAATTGAGGCTCCAAGATTTATCTGCTATGTTAATTTCTCTTCATCTCAAGGTTCAGGATTAGTACGCGCTCGTAATTCTTCGCTGACCTTGCCTTGCACTACATTTGTGCTTCTTATAATTTGGATTGGGAGGCGATCGCTGGCCCACTCGGCGCACGCACCGTCTCCGCCTGTTTGATGTCACGCAATCCCCCCGGAAAGATAGCTGCGTACGCGGAGAATTGATTTACCACGCCACGTGTCACGTGACCACATGAAATAATCAGTTGGTGTTGTGCTCACGTCCTTGATGTCATTATCATTTAGAAAAAACATCTGAGGCGGATATATTTTACATCCAAAGTAAGGGTCAGAGCTAAACTGCTGAACGTATACAGTATGGACTATAGGGGATACAAACATTAAACATATGCACAGAAAGTAAATGACAATATGTTTCAGGAAGGGTGCATCAGTGTGAAAAATTTCAATGAATTTATCTATTTACCATAACACAATAGATGGTGACAAACACAACAGGGTCATAGATTGTGCCAAAAAAAAAAAACAACAATTCAAAACAATAAAGATTTAAGTGGGAGAAGGTTTGAATTTATACATGGATTCTGTGATGTTAAGTTACACACACACACACACACACACACACAAATGCTACACTCACTGTAAAACTTTATCAGATATGAACCAAGTTACAGCAGCAATATCATAATATTACATACGGCCTGAAATAGTAAAAGGTCTGCACTAATGCAAATGGTTTTTATTTTCTTACTCTTGTGCAGTTCTGTCTGAATAATACGGCCATGTCCCCTGCAGTCTCCTGCCGCTGTGCTTTGCATAATCAATAACAAATTTAACTTTTAGGCCTGTTACATATTTTTTGCATACAGAGCTGGAATCGCTTATCTAAGCAGCCTAATGAAACCAAACACTAAGATAGTTCTTTTTTTTTTCCTCAGGAGGAATGTTTCATCCTCCCATTTTTGTCGGGGGAGGTAAATAAAGGTTTAGCTACAGTATCTCTGAAGTAACCAATGATTTTTCTCACAGCAGACGAGACCTCAGACATCAGTAAACTAGTTTAATTGGTGTTGAGGGTGGATATTGTGGAATAAGCTGCTTCCACTGGATATATACCACAGTATAGGCAGTTTGTGTATATTTGAATTAAAACACATTTTTATTATTATATAACTTCTTCCTCTTATTATTACTATTGTTATTATTGTTATTATTATTTTTTTTACTTTTTATTTTTTTATTTTTTACTACTCTTTTATTATCTGTTTAATGCACATTTCCTCTTGCTATCCCTGTGGCTGCTGTAACGTTGAAATTTCCCCACTGTGGGACGAATAAAGGAACATCTTATCTTATCTTATCTTATTATTATTGTTGTTATAACAACATGAAAACATGAGTGCTGGAATGTCCCGGCACAGATTTTCCACTTGGTCTATGGAGCGATGCTAACTTAGCCCTTTCTATCGGTCTGTGTTTAGTCATTCCACCTTAAAGTTGAAGTATCAATGGGAAGTTCGTGACACTTTTTTTTCGCAGATTTTGGGTTTTGTCGCAGGTCGTGAGCTTTCTTTGGTCGCACCTGTTCCGAAACCGCGCAGGCAATCAAACCCTTTGAGCCCTAATGACACAAACCGGTAACGAGTACAGTTTGCTGTGGCGTCGGGATTTAATTGCTCTTTCATGGGAAGCTGTTCCCCTGCTATTGAATTTGAAGAGAGAGAGAGAGAGAGAGAGAGAGAGAGAGAGCTTGCACCGTTGCACCGTCGCACTGCAGTCGACTCTCCTCTTCACATGTTACGCTGACGATGATTAGGAATCACTTGGGTGTGTGCTGTCGTGGAGTGGACCCGGATCACACCAGCCGATCAGCGCCTCACCGACACTTTGCATTCAGCAAACGTCCGAATATTTGCTCCAGCTTTTATCTCCAGGAGCAAAGTTACGGGAAAAACAAATTGTTAAGTCTTGAAGTCAAATTTGGACTTTTGCTTCAAATCAGAAAAGCAGGTCTCAGAGGCTTCTGTGTCTGACAGCATGAAGGACGGCAGAGATATATTTTTGGACATGTTCAGTTTTTTTTTTTGCAGAAGTAATAACCCTCTGGGCTGTGACCTTTGCCCCGGATCATAAGTTACAGTTTCACAGCTTGTGATGGGTGTCAGACATGAAAGAGGAGCATGGTACTTTTTGATGGAATCTCAGCCGCATCATCGATTGAGACATAATAATATCATGTTTGAATAAAGGTTTTTTTTCATGGCTTAATTAAACAGCTCTTTAAATCTAGTTGATTGACACTCATGGTATTATAATTATTATTATTATTCTTTTTTTTTTATGGTAGACCTTTATCTTGCACTCATGATTTATTTGTGGACGTGCCAATGGGCTATGCCTTGAAGCCAGCAGCTGAGATGCAGCCAAAATCCAGTGCAATTACCCTGTTTTGTTGCATAAAATTTCATTATGCTCTGATATGATCACTCAGAGAGGGCCCATAATAAGAAGCAAAGCATCCCCGGTCATTCATCCCTCAGACGGTGGAGCCCTTTCAGTGGAGCTGTTAACACCAGAGTGTTTCCCTGCCTCAGCTTTCTGCAGATTGGTATGAACCATCTCCCTCCGACGGTCTACTGTCAAAATACAGTCACTTTCCTGATGTGCTTTGTGGATTTACACTTGAGGATTTATCACCTGACTCGCTCGCTTTGCATTATTCATTGTGCGAGGAGAGCGAGCGATCGCAATCGGAATGCAGATAGTGTAGTGTTCGCTCTTGTGACAGCGTTGTCTCCACAATGCCCTTGTTAAAACGCCGCTGTGAGGAACGGGAGGCAGAGACGAGCCGCAGTCTCATTACAGCGCTCGCTGCATTTGTTGAGCGCTAACAGTGGAGTAAAGTGTGAACTGTCATTACAATGCCCTCTGCAAGGCTTTCTCATTTCTCATGGACAACATGCAGAGTAATACCTGAACATTTCCAGATAGAGGCCACACCTGATACTGTTCGTACGTCTTTAATGTGTGTGTGTGTGTGTGTGTGTGTGTGTGTGTGTGTGTGTGTGTGTGTCAAACCATATTTGTGGATCGTGTGTGTGTATATAC
>JAFBJQ010000142.1:687003-698696 GCA_016785345.1 Trinectes maculatus
TACAACAAACATTAATCAGCATTGAATAAACATAAGAAGAAGACATTTCCGTGTTCTTAGGTTTGACTTCTGTTGTGCTGCTCGTTATTTTTTTTTATTCTCACATGTTAAGTTTTGAGAAGTGTGTGAGCTCTCATGCAGTTGTTTACATTCCGGAGTTTAATCGATTGCTAAGTCAGCAGTTTGAGTCTAATTCAAACTTCACAGAGTGGCTTTCAGGTGCAACGCGCACGTTCACGTGTCCCGATCTGCTTCTGCCACACACCGGGACCGGATCATAATCTTGTTACACTGAAATTAAAACTCCCGCAGAAGACTTCTCATCAGGTCTGATCAGCAGTGACAGTCTCTGAGTGGCTAATGAGTCGCTGGCAGAACTTGTCGGAATAACTGGCTCGTTATAACTTTCCATTCTTCCCAGGGAATTCACGGCTTCAGACCTGTGTACATCAATGAACTATCAGCAGTCCACAGACGTCTTGTTAAATATAATTGGCTATTCTTGTAGGCCCTATTCATACACTCGCTCATACCATCACAACACTGTCGCAACTGCCCTCCCTGAGAGCCCAGCACAATAACCTTTTCATAGTTGTATCTAAATGGCAAAACGATTAAAAAAATAGAAGGGCAATCTACTGGTGGGTTTGATTTATATGTTCTTGTACCAACCAGTAAGAGATCTGTAAATCTGCAGGCCACTATACACATTATCTATCTAACTCTAACAACCCGGGCTGTAATATTTTCCTCTGAAATAGAATGGGTTGACTAAGTGCGCTATTTAATTACAAGAAACCTAAAATAAATCCATTTAACTGTAAGTGAAACGTGTTGAAAGACCCAGCGGAGCAGTATTGTTTGCAATAAATAACTGCCAAGTACCCACCTTAGGGAAATATAGGTCTTAATGGTTTTAGCCAGCGCGAGTCCTCAATTTATTCCAGCCAGCTACTTTTTGACATTTTGTTCATTTTGTTTGACAGCACTTTGGAAATCTTACAAAACATGCTATGACAGGAGTGGAAAGAATTTATCTGCGTCCCGCGAGGGTTTGAAACCAGGCGGAAAGAGACGTTAAGGCCCCTTTTGATGGAAATCAGGTGTTTCGCCTTGGTCGTACATTGGTCGAGCATTATTGAAGATCATTGGATCCTTCAAACCGACGAATACATTCTTCGTGGTGAATTATTCATTTATTCATTATTGTCAGCGTTCTGCAGATTAAATCCTCCAAATCCTCGTTGTGCAGAACTTATAATTAACATATCTGGCTTCTCCAGCTGAAGCTCAATGGAAGATGGTTGACATTGCCTCAGAGTTCTCTATTTCATTTAAAAAAATAAATTATATATGTGTGTGTGTGTGTGTGTGTGTGTGTGTGTGTATATATATATATATATATATATATATATATATATATATATATAAAATAAAATGGTTTCAACAGCACTGGCTGTGAGCAGATCAGCAGATTGTTCTTTTCTCGTCTTGGATCATCATGACAGCTGTGGTCCCAGGCTGTTTGTGGCGAGGCTGATTGACAGGCTGAGCGCTGTCGAGCTGACAGCCTTAGCATATCCAATAGCGCATACAGATGTCCCGTGCACCACAGGTGCTCCATGCAGCTGGGAGTGGAGAACCGGGACGGTCACATACACAACAGATCCCAAAAACAAGTCATTCAGACGACATCTTCCCAGAATAAGTGGGTCGTTATTAAATCCAAACACAGAAAGTGTTGCTACACCGCACAGAACCATGATTCAAATGCTACAGGCTAAAACCAGTCCAGTCCGGTCTGGAGTTACTGTACATGCTGTAACGTGCCGTCATACCAGCCGTGTGCCAAACGTATACAGACGTTGATTAAATCCAACCAACGGGCCGACAGTTATCCAGCATGTAATGGATGAGTCGTTAAATGTGTATCAGTGTGGCCGATTCGGGCAACATAATTGGATGTGGCAAAGTTCAGCGTCTCCGGGGCAACGGGATTAAGAACACACTGAGGAATTCAGACCATTTGGACGAAATCGATTATGACAGTAATTATTGATGAATAATGAATATGGTCATTTACCAAGAATGCTGCCGGGGGTTGGGGAGGGTGGGGGATTTACATTGCAGTGATGACAGAGACCTTCTCTGTAATGATCATGCACAGCACCCCCTGGCACCTGCTGAAGACCTTCTCGACCCGTGGGTGAAACGGCCAATCCAGAAAACCTGAGGAGAAATACCTGCTGTGAAATACTCAGTGGCGCGGCAAAGTTGCCCGTTCCTGTGGGAGGATATAAACTCACTTCCCTCAAGCTGCTGCACTTAAATAATTTAACACATAAAAGAGGACGTGAGGGATGTGTTGACTGAAAATCAATTGGATGTCCACAGCCTCATATGTCTTTTTTCGCAGCATTGGCACCAGCACTTCTTTAAAAGGTGCAATGGGTTTTCCCGGAGGGGCCTCAGTACTCGGAAAGTACTTCAGGAATCCAGTGCATAACAACAGTATACTTTATATGAGGCACAACAGAGCATCACTGAACCTAGACATACCTCAGTGGTATGGAAACCATTAAATTTTTATCACTCACTGTGGAACGCCACAGTGCGACTGTTTCCAAACTTTTGTTTTGTGCAATCCAAGGTATTCCTGTGGGATTGTAATTATGGAAAAGGCATTTGTTTTGTAGCTGGGATATTCTGGGACTTTACAACCCCATCAGAAAAACGGAAAGGTCATAACGGCTTCGCTTGGGCGTTGGGACGCGGAGAAGTGATGATGCCTCGTTTTTAATTAGTATGGGTTGTCTGTCCCAATTTGAAGGTGAAAGTATTTTACTTATCAATCTTTTCCCGTCTTATTCTCAAACCTACACACATGTATTAAATCTTTCATAATGTTTTTTTTAAATAATTAGTCAGCTAGTCATTAATTGCTTAATTTAATTGAACTTTAATGGAACATAAGGTTTTAATTGAACTCAAAGCTCTTTTGGACTTTGCAGAAAACATTTTTACGCTTGCATGTTATATGATTTATAATCAGACCGCTGGATTTCACGCCGTTATTCCACGAGACTGACGTGGAATAACGACATGGGAAAACACGCAGGCGCTCCTGTTTGTGTTTCTGCATCTTTTCCCCTCCTACGCTCGCCACCGAAGATTCATGGAGAGGCCGCTTTTGCTAGATCATTCAATTTGTAATAACGCCGGCGCTGAACTTCTGATTTATGAACAGTCAAGGGTCTGCAAGAGGCCATTAACTATAAGGAACATGAAGGAGTGAGATGTATATAAATTCAATTAAAATCCACGATTATAACTCTTCTAACTCCTCGGTTCTGCGTCAAGCGAGTTTTGTAGTTTTGCTGCTGTGAAGAATGTGACACCCGATCACTATATCGCACGTATACTGATGGTCACAGCGTGTATTAAAGACAGTTATTTATGCAGTATGTTCATGTATCGCACGTGCACTGGTTATAAAGAGCCTTCAGGCAGAAGGTGTGCGACGCAGGCTGAGGTTGTGCGTCGGCGTGGCCGCACAATCTGAGAGTGTTTATGAAGTACGTCACTTTGTTGATTTCGATTCAGTTCCATGAGTTTGGACACAGACATTTCTCAGGGCATGATTCCGTTCTGCAAAGACACCAAGGCTCAGTGAAGCGTAGTCTCCGGGCCCGGGAAGTTCCACAACGTCAAAGCGCTGATCCAAGCATTTCCATCTCCACAACGGTTGTAGTAATTTAAATGATTTGACAGGTACATCCCCTCTCCCGTTCAGAGGCGGGCGATTACAAAGAGTCCGCCATTCTCATATGGGTTTGAGCTGAACCAGCTTTACCAGGTACATGAGCACACCATTCTTCTCATTCTGCTTCCTTCCACACAATCTGCAAATGAAGCCACAACGCAAACGATGCTCCAATGGCGATGGGGGGGGGGGGGGGGGGAAAAAGGGGCGTATACAGGCGCAGACGGCACAACAGCTGCTGCTTCCTGGTTCAACCAGCTGCTTAATGAAAACACCACGTTGGCCTGTGGATTTACAGACCGCTCTGCAGTTGTCGGGTTAAGATTTGGCATCTGAAGAATATAAAATGTTGGAAAAGAAGATACTGTGGCGGCGTTGTATGGCGCCACAGTATCTTCTTTTCCAACATCATTCGCCGTGTTGGAGTCAGCGATACAGCGAGTATGGGACATTATACTGCAACTCAGAATCAAAGTCAGGAGTATCTTTATTGTTATTATACTTAGGTACAGTTAAACGGTATATATATATATATGTATATATATATGTATATATGGATCTGGGGATCCAAATCCCCAGATACGACTCAAATCTCTGAAGCTCTGATGACCTTTATGACCTGACTGACGTCTTATGACAAACGCATCAGCAGGTTTGTCACATGTGTCGTTGCCGTTGATGAAATGACCAAAACGCGACGACATAAGGCGACCTTCTGCGCGGGCGCCGGTGCTGCCCTCTCAGATGTTTGCGTTCTTCAGAGAGGCCGCCGGCGAAGGACACGTACGAGCAAAAGTCACTTTAATTAGAGTTGATGGCAAAGTAATTTGTGTTTGCGACTCGCTGTTGTCATATCAACAAAACCCTGACTCCAAATCCCCACGTGGGTTTTTCCTCATAAATATGCAAACGGGCCTCCTCTCCTGTTTGGCACATTCCACATATTTCATAGAGCGATTACTATTTTGTTCACATGTCGTGTTCCATTTTCATCCCGAGCGACAAAGCTACTCTTCTCCTCCTGATAACGCTGCATAGGAGTGAACTGTCTGATGAGATGCAGCGTCCCTCCTCACCACACAGTTGTTTGTCTCCTCTTTCTAAATAACCCGACAACAAGGTGCTTCACACCACGACAAGACACAGCTCACTCTTGTGGTTTATTTATTAAGATGCAGGCAACATAAAGCTTTTGAATGAGGAAGGTAAAAAAAAACAAAACAAAAAAACAAACAACCTGTAGAAGTGAATGATTCTGCAGGAGACGTTCGTCTAACCCTAACCCTAACCCTAACCCTAACCCTAACCCCAACTCTAACCCTAACCCTAACCCTAACTCTAACCCTAACTCTAACCCTAACTCTAACCCTAACCCTAACTCTAACCCTAACCCTAACCCTAACCCCAACTCTAACCCTAACCCTAACCCTAACTCTAACCCTAACCCTAACTCTAACCCTAACTCTAACCCTAACCCTAACCCTAACCCTAACCCGAGGCGCAAATTCATATTCTCAGTTGAGAAGTCGAGCGCAAGTAACTTAAAAAAATATCGTCTCCCGTCAGTTTCCAGTCCGTTCGTTTTGACTGCATGTGTGCGAGCGATTACGCGATTGTGATGTATCAATTACCACGACAGCACACTGCGGTATAAAAATCCCATGTGCTGATTTGACCCGGCTGGGATGTAAACCGATCTATAAATGTACCAGTGTAAATAATCCATGAGTGTGGCGTGTGTAGTCGTCTGTGTGTGTTGAGCTCGTTAACCCCCGGGAGGTCCTTAATAATATGCAGAAACCACAGGCCTAATCTCAGGCTCTCTTCACACACTATACACACAGACACGCTTTTGAATAGCGTGCTAATGGTTAACAACCGGACAAAGGCAGACTGATAATGGCACAATGGTCACATGATGAAATCAAATTAGATGCCTCCATTTTTTTTTTTTTACTGCAGGCCAAGCATCCATCTGTAAGTGAGTCATAACAGCTCGTAATGAGTCATTCCCTCCAAGATCCAAGATCCAAGGTCCAAGATCGTGTTTAATGTAGACGGCCGAGGAGAATAAAAGTGTTTGACCGCGCATGGCGGTCCGGCGGCATGGCGGTCTAATCCAATAACGGCTCCTAAAAGGAGGTCACGGCGAAAACTTCAACGCAAAGTTACCGAGAGTTATTTCCTTTATTTGGAAATAACTCTACTACGAGTGTAGTAGTGAGACACATGTGTCATTCCATAACTGGTGGACACACACACACACACACACACACACACACACACACACACACACACACACACACACACACACAAAACAATCTCTGTGATGTAATGAGCCGCAAGAATCCTCAGGTAATAGTACAATAAATACTCATTCCCACTGCGGACAACTCTACGACAACACTGCCGCCGCTTCCTGTAGCCGCTGCCGGGAAAGGCCATGCGTTATTCCCTTAACTGAGTGGCACGTGCATTTAGTGGAGGTGGGGAGTCCCTATAGGAACCCCATTACTCGTAACAGTGCCACAACCCCTGCGTGTCAGTCGTCAGAGGGCAGCCGCCGTCTGTGATATACACCTTCACATTAGCCCCTGACACCAGAGGCTTGTTTTTGATGAAGTGCAGCGCCATGGTGACAGCCTCCTCTCTCATGAAGAATATTTACACAGCCGCAAGTGGAGGGCTGTAAATAAATTGCCTTGTGGTGAACCACAATTGCCAGGCGTTTTTCCAGCACAGGCGACGGGGATCCGAGGGGGAGAGAGAGTGATCCCACTCTCCATCTTCCGATAATTGAAGCCGTGGATCGATAACATTCGATGTCCGGAACAAAAGAACTCAGTGTGTTATCATGTTTATGGCCCGGGCTCGTCTCCGTGGCCGTTGCCGAGCCCACTTAACTATTGTAAAACAATGACGTGCTGAGCTGCCAAATGGTGTTCAGCTTAGTGCCGCTCAAACTGACAGCTTGTCAGATGCTATCGTCGACATGCTGTTAAGAGCAGGGAGGGTAGGTGCTGATGAGTGTGATCGTCGGTGCTGAGACCATCAGACGCTTTTTGGATCAAAACAAAAAAGAAAAAAACAAATAAAAGAATTTTGCCATCAGCTGTTTTCCACATCCTTGTTGCATCTCAGTAATGAAAGACTCTAATAAACTGTTTAAACATAACTAATACATAGACTATGCAATGGAATGCAATTTTATGAAAATCAATGTGACTTAATTAGTTCAACCTTTATCATTCTTATTATTATTATTATTATTATGATTGGTGTTTTTGTTTTTGTTGTTGTTTTACGTGTCTGACAAAAAAGTCTGACAGATGTCTAACATCTGTCTATGAAGACTGTATGAAGATCAAATATCATATATAGTATGACTCTGTAGTATTATTATTATTATTATTACTAAAAAGACAACATTAATTCCTGTTTATGACCTGGCATCTTTCACAGCACTAGATTTTTATTTTTTTTCAATTTTGCTGGGACACAGTGAAATTAATATTGTATGATGGCAATTGGAATTCACCCACTCCCACTTCCCCAAAAAAAAAAACAAAACAAAAAAAGGGCGACATATTGCCAAAACTGTGCGGATTAAAAACAGGTGCTCGAGGCGGTCTGAGTCTGCATTGCATCTGATTGCCACAGTGAGAAATGTCTCTGCCAGTTACACACTGTGAGAGCTGCTCGCTCAGTGTGATAAAATATGCAGTAGGTGCATGATACATAATGGCTCAGATGTGGCGGCACACTGAGTTCACGGAACAATCTGATCGGCGCTTCCTTCCTGTTTGCACTGCTGTCCACAACATTTACCTTATCTGTGACCGAAATGGGTGTTTTTTTTTAACGTGGGGCTGCAAATTAGCCGTCAGATGTGGAGAAATTAATGACGTGTCGCTAACAGCTAATGACACTCATCAGCGTGTTTACTGTGAATTTGATAATGAGACGTTTGCAAAGATGAGGCGCGAACCTGCAACAGAAAAACGAGCGTCCTCCAAAACATAATCATCGCTGACTTTTGATCGACATGTTTATATGCGTGTGTCTCTGAGTGTGTGTGTGTGTGTGTGTGTGTCAGCGGATTTATTATAATTGCTCCCTAACTCTTAATTAATCAGACAATATTTTTCCTGTCAGGCTTTTTGTTGCGTTGCCAGTTGCCTGCTGGCCCTCTCCATCAGTGCAACCGGTTTCAACAGGCTTCAGCATCCAGCAGATAAACCCTGAGAAGGAAACTCAGAGATGGGATTGTCAACTCAGCGTTTTTGTGTTTATGAGGATTCGGGCAGGACAGAAATCAGGAAGTGTAATGGCGTCAGTCATTCTCTGGTTTCACATCTACCATCTACCTTCTCATGAGCTTCAAACCTAATTAAATATTCCTCATGGTTTTTTTTAAATCAATCAAAGGATGATGGGTGGGTAACAACACATAAAAACATAACCTGGACGCCATTATAAACAGCATCTCCTCGCCGGGCTTCACTTCCTGCTTATGAAAATGTCCCGTACGCAACACAGCACTCGAATAAAGGAACCTTGAGATGATGAGAACGGAGATAAGTGGAAATCGATGATGGTGCGAGCGAAAGGTTCATTCATTTTGGTCATTTCACCACAAACCTGGGGTCCACAAGGTGATAGAAACCTTCTGCCACTTTCCCCCTCGGGCACGTTCTCTTCTTCCTCATTGAGCTTTAGTGTCGTCAGTTTATAAATGGAGGGGAATAATTACTGGCACCTGAGATCAATTCTCTCTCTCTCTCTCTCTCTAAATCTCTGAGCGTGGTGCAGTGAGTCGTCCCCTGTGCCTGTCTGGGCGCCAGCTGACTGTGACACTGTGTCCAGTCACCCAGAAGGTGCCATTAAAAGAAACTTTCTCCCCCGTCTGAAACGTGTCCACGGTTGTCCCGAGGCTTCGTGAGCAGACAGTGATGCTGTCTCATCCACCACTTCCACAGCCCTTAATTATACAGAAAGTTACTCTTCCTGTGTGTGTGTGTGTGGAGGGGGAGGTAACGCCATGACAATCACAGACTGTTTGCATCAATCAGACAGGTTGACTTGTGCTAGTGTGCAAAGTGTAATTAAGCTCAGCCCCGGACTCACTGCAGAGCAGATCAGGACATCTGTTCACTTCTTCTCATTCAGAAGTTACACTGTGAGAACGTCCCACGGTGCCTGAACGCAGCATGTGCACAGTATATGCTGCATATGAAACCACTGCGTTATCGTGGTGTTGTTATACGTTGGATGATTTTGAAGGCAGAGACATTGCCATTCATTTACAGTGGTGGAGCATCCACAACACAATGACAACTGTGGGGAACGTGTTTGGAAAAAAAACGTTTACAGCATCACACACCGAAGCGATTGTGATATGCATTTATCTATGGGCGCTCATTTAATAGAAACCTGCTGATGCTACTTTTCTTTTGTTTGCTTGCACAATATAAAAAAAAAACAATGAATGCCGTACACATAGTGATGTACCGCCAGTATAAATAAACAGCACTTGTTACAGTAGCGGGTGTTAATGAAGTGCGTTAACGACACATACATCCAATTACTGTGTCGCTCAACAAAAGCCGAGCCTGAGGAATAAAACTGTTCTCTATATCGTGGGTAACATTCAATATATCTATTCATGAGATGAACACACAGCAGTGGGGTCTGGGGGCTTTCTGGGTTGAGAGCGTGGGCTGTTGATGGCGAGGAGACCACATGGTGAGCCCCTCTTCATCTGGCCCAGCAGGGGTGCCACTCGCCGCCCTCCCCGTTCTCCAAACCCCTCGTCAGAGCAACACTTATCTGTTCACCCAGAACGAGGGCTGGCTTCGTCGAGCTTCGTCCCGTTCGTCCGCTCCCGCCGTCCTGCAGCATTCCTTTGTCAACATGAAGGATGGCTAATACCTGCGCTATTCTGCAATGCTCGGGAGCATCTTATCACATGCAGGCAAACTCCCTGGCCTGGGAAAAGGGGCAACTGGGCCAGTGGTGCTGCAATGGAGCCGAGGCTGTGGTAACCTTATCTCAGCGTGAGCAGCCACCGAGCCCCCTCCCCTATCTGCCTCCACTCAACCCAAGCCTCTCCGATTAACAACACCGCTCTCCTCCCACTAGCCCTGGACACATGCCCCTTACCCACCTCCACCGCTCCCCCAGTGCCCATGAAACGCCATCATCAGTGTTATTACTGCGGTTTATCATGCTGACGAACATAGGCCCGCTTTGTTCTGGACTAGATTTGTTCTGTTTTGTTTGGCGGTCCATGACTTTGTGTGAATATATATATATATATATATATATAGATAAATATATCTGTAGTCATGTGCTTTGTTGGTCTATACAGGCTTTTACAATGACCCTGTTGGTTAGAGCACATTGTGAATACGTTCGGTTGGCAGTGAATTGTCTTGATGTATGCTTACAGCTCCCACAACACCGCAACACGGTGGAAAAATCCATTTTTCATTTCTGAGCAATCTGATTTGGGTTTTCATTACTCAGTTATTCTCCACTGGAACTTAACCTGCGGGTGGTCTGTAATCAGAGTCTGCACCGTTCTGCCACCGGCAACATCCTCCTCTGAAACACCGACGTCCCCTTGTCCCAAATACTGAAATATGTAATTATATATTTACTGCCAAGGAGGGGGAAAGTAGTGCCAAAGGTTAAGGATTTACATGTTATATAGTTTGTCTATTAGCGACAGGCGGCGTAATCCTCGGCAGCCGGGTCTGAGCTGTTTGTTCCCGCGGCGTGGAGTTTAAAATGGGAAAGCCGTAGCAGGGCGTGGGTTGACTGGGGACGAGACAAACAGGCATCTAAATTAAATTCAAAGTGGTTAATGCGAAGACGTTATTCCGAACATAACCGTCTGAGAAATGAAGTTGGAATGAGTTTGAAACGTGAAGTCAGATTCGTCGGTCGGGGAGGGAGAATGGTTTTAATTAAATCCCTGTAGCCGTCATTAACATGTGAGCCTCCGGAGCCCGGGTCACAGATTACATGTGATGCGCTAAAAAGCTGACGAGCACTTTTATTCAAAAGTTATTAACATTTTAAGCACCCAATTATGTCTGTCGGATTGCAGGCACACAACTTGGACAACTTGTAATCTTCTGACGCAACTTTGGCTGGGGATCGTTGTCCCTGTTGAGGCTGAGGCGGGAAACACAGGCCATGTGATGACAATACCCCCAAAGGGAGGAAGTACCTTCCCTCCCTTTTTCAGACAATAACATGCTCAGCAAAGTGGACGAACGTCAAGTCACCATCCAGCAATTAGCAAAAACTGATTATTCAGCATTTCTGTCAGACAACTAGTGCAGCTGTACCATGACGGTACAGCTAAAAAAACAAAACAAACTTTATTAGCATGACAACTTGTCGATGGGGACACGCCACAACATTTTCCAAACATCTTTCCTGGTATTGGTCGACTCATTGGGATTGGATGATCCAGGTGGACGGGGGAAAGTCATGGCGTGAAATTGTCATTGCAGTGACTGCAGGGGACTGACTGAGGGACGCGGGTCAGTGGTCAGCCAAATGACAGGGTACAGTCCCATCCTCGTCTGTGTGTCTCAGTCGCACACACGACGCTGCCAGGAGACGGTGTCGCACAACTGTTCCGAAAATGGTTGTGGCTTATATTGCTGTTCCCAACTTTTAAACCCGGCTGCCGTTTGCTCCCACAAAAGCCCCAAAGTCCTTTGTTGGTGTTAACACATCATATTATCCTATTAGAAAATATACTTAACACTGCGTGTCAATCTGTTAGAGCATATGATGTAAAGTGAGATAAAGGAAATGTATTTTTGATCAAATGAAAGAATGAAATGAAAAAAAAACAACCCTAAAAAGTAAGATATTTATAATTAGATGTAAAATTTTCTTGTTGAAAAAA
>JAFBJQ010000143.1:0-25249 GCA_016785345.1 Trinectes maculatus
AATTGTGATACATTTTTAAAGATGGAGTTTTCGACAGTTTATAATCAATTGTACAGCTAAAATGTGGATGAATATTAAATGACGATGATAAAACAAGCGAGTAAACGACTTTTAATGTAACTGACTTAAACAGTTATGCTAACATTAGGTCACCTGGCCGTGTGTTAAGTGTAACTAAGTTGTGTGTATAAAAACCAGAGCGTTTAATCAGTAAAAATGAGAAACAACACATGCATAAAAGATTGAATATATATATTTTAACCGAAAACTTACGTGGTTCGTCCGGTCACAGTGTAGTGGTCACCTGAAGTTGTCAACTGAATTGATCCGACGTCACTCACGTTCACTTACACATACGGCTCCCAACGTTCGAACGTGCCGCCGTTGCCATAGCAGCCGGCGTGGACAGGCAGGAAACTCACATTCATAATATCATTATTATTATTCAAAATGATCGTCCGATGTCAAATATAGTCGACAACGAAAAATGTAATTTCCATAGAGATCTGTGTTTCAGTATTATTATTATCATTATTGTTGTTGTTGTTATTACTATTATATTTATTATTATTATTTTGTTTTTATTATTATTAAATCATTTTGCAGACCGTGAGTGCACTGTTTAAAAGTAGTGGTATTGGCAATCAACTTTACCTAGAGGGCGCTATATCTCCCCTTTTACACTCCTTGTGTTTTTCATGGAACAGCTGAGATGAACCACATTATGTTATTTCTGATGACCACACAAGTGTAAAATATGAAGGAGTTTGAGCTGAGTCGTCCTGGCATTGTTAGTAAGAATGCAACATGACATTCATCCAATAAAACGATTATGAGATGACATTGACATCATAATTGTTATTATTATTTCTTTTTTTATTTCTTTTTTTCAGCTTAATCCCATCAAATAAGGAAAAAGACTGTCCTTTCTGTCACCTTGTGTTTCGCTTCTTTTAGATCATAGTGCATTGCTATGTTGTGTAAAAGGTAATAATTCACTGGCATTGTGCATCAGCACTGGATTTAAGCAGTGGTGAATCAGAGTAGAGATGAAAACAGTTTTCAGTAGCAGTGGTGGATGGAAGGTTGAAGGGAGCCTTCTTCTACACACTATTCACCACATTAAAGGGTAACCAACATCACCAGTACACACACACACACGCACGCACACCTGCCTCCCACCACCACATAAAGTGCACTGCATCAAAGTAGGTTCAATATGGTATCACAAGTCTGTCATGTCACAGCAGAACTGCATTGGGTCATTAATAGAGAACAAAGTAGAAGCCCATGATGACGTGTATGACACCAGTCAGTCTACATCTTCTGACTTAATGATCTGTATGACTCACAGGATAGCACACTGAATCCTCACCTAATGAGCAATACCAACAGTATGAAGGGCTATTTCACCCACATGAATGACAGCATACACCAACATTCCTCACCATGCTGCACAGAGGGGGGGTGTGCAGCAGGTCCAGGTGTGCTGTGGGATGTTGTATTATAGTATATGTCAAAACACAGGGAAATTAGTTTTCTCTCACCCAGTATTGCTATCATTGTCACATGAAATCGCAGAAAGCACTAAGGTCTTGTTAAAAGCAAAGACGGCAGCAAAAAAAAAAGTATGGTTTGAACATTTAAGATGGCAGGTTTTACTTTGGCTATTACAGAACTTTGTCCATACATTGCCGCATTACCTTGGTGCCTTGGTTACCATAGCAACAAATTACTCAGCAGTTGATTGTGCACAGCTTTTCATACATTGAATCAAGTGTTTCTACTGAGACTCTATTACAGTTTTTCTCAATTGCAAAACACTAAAACCCATTGGCTGGAAAAAAGTTCTCAGTTGCATAAACTCATTTAGCTAATTGTTCAGTCTGTTGTCAATACCTTAAACCATTTCACATGGTAAAACACAATTTTCAGATCTCACTTTTTGCTTTTGAGCAAAACTCTAAACACATTCTCATTCTCAAAACACATTCTGCACTCTAATGCACATGTCATCCATGTTGGTAAACACACGTGGCAACAGTTAAATACAAATAGAACACACATGTCATTCATTAAACACAACCACTTAAAATTGATTTCACTTGTTTCAAACGATGTGACAACCAATATACAGTAAGTTAGTAAGCCAGTTCAGACAGCGAACAGGCTGTTGAAGGGAGAAATGAGAAAGCCTGAGAATGGATCGAGGAAGAGGAAGACAAAGACTGGAAATATCTAATGAAATTTGGACAACAATCATAAACCATGTTGTTGTTAGTGTTGGGAAATTTGAGTCTTTTTACAGACTCGGATCCGCGAGTCTCGGACGGTAAAATTAACAAATCTTTTAGAGTCTTTTCGTTCATTTCGTTCATTTAACAAGGGCGCCCTCTAAAACAGCAGGCAGTCTGAGCTGGCTGTCACGTGACAAATGAACGCATCTCAAAGACTGTTTTGAGTCGTGAACGAATCAGTTCTGTTTCCTGTTTCCTGCATCTCTGCTGCAGCTGCTACAGGACGAGTGAATGAAAAACTCAGTCACTTATTTTGACAATAAATTAAGTTCCCTAAAATGTTACTGTCACAAACGTGACATATTAATGTTATTTTGTGATTTATTTATTTTATTTTATTTTGTGGCAGATTATATATCTTTGAGAAAAATCAACACGTTTTTATGGTCGTATATTTATTTATAAACACACTTAACAGTAACACACATAGCAGTACACACATCTCGAGGCAAAAGACATAAATAATGTTAAATAGCAAAAGTTAAATAAGAGTTAAATAAGGATAACGTTAAATAAAATCAAACGACCAACAACAACAATATTGCACAACAAAGTATAAGTAAATATGTACAAAATATAATATACAAAAATATGTTAAGCAGTGAAAAGCCTACTCTAAGGCAAGTTGGCATTGAGGAAAACAAGCTCCTGGACCTTGGAGGGGCTGAGTCTGTTTCGCCTGTCTGATATTATCTGCCCTGTCTTTGAGAAAATTCTCTCAGACGGCACAGATGTGGCAACAATGGGTCTAGTCTCCATGACTTCACCAAGAGTTTTAAATACTGGTGAACACATCCTCCACCATTCCAGACGGTCTGATGTGCGGGGTAGCAGTGGCTCTGCGAGATAAGCCCGCATCTCCATCATGGCAGCAGTCGAAATGCTTGATGTAGAAGAATCTGTAGACGTAGAAGCCCTCACGCTTGCTACCCTTTCATCAAAGTCTTCCCAAAACATGGCCCCTGCACTGGCAGCCGCACCAGAGTCTTGACCTTCCTCCTCCACCTCCTCATTGTCGCTTGGGTGAATATGTGCTGCAGCAGCTGTAATCCTCTTTACAGCCTCATCTGCTGCCTTTGTATTAACAAAGGCTTACTTTTTGAATCGAGGCTCCAAACAGGTAGCATCAGCAAGCTTCTCAATTAGTTCAACTTTGTTGAACCTCTTTACCATCTCAGTCTTCAGGCTGTCCACCAATTTTCGAACAGGTTCATGATGGGACGGATTTAGTTGAAAACGGGCAATAATCCTCTGAAGCAGGGGTCTTCAACGTTTTCCAGGCCAAGGACCCCAAAACTGACGGAGAGATGGAGCAGGGACCCCCTACTCATGTATAAAATTGTGTTTTATATTAAACTGGTCCTATAGTGCAAAACTTTTGCGACCCCCCTGCAGTACCTCTGCGGACCCCCTAGGGGTCGCGGACCCCCTGTTGAAGACCTCTGCTCTGAAGACCCCTTGCCATTAGGATGACTTTGGAGGCAGTCACAAACCTACAGACAGAGTTCAATTAGTCAAATGTTGTTCTTGCATTCAGTTTATTTACAGTATATTATAACAAAGTCACCGTCATGCTTCTTTGTTAACAGTTAGGCTATGGGTAAAAATCCATATGTCACATAAAAGTAATTTTAATGTAATATAAAAATGAATCACTCTACATACCTCTCGGCGCTCACTTCAACAGTGACCTCCTCAAAAGGCTTAATAATGTCCACAGTTTCTCTGATGATTTCCCATTCATCTGTGGACAGTGCTGGTAGAGGCGCATTGATAAGTGCCAGGGTGGAGATGACTGGATCCTTGACTACAAGGAATCGTTTCAACATGTAGAATGTTGAATTCCACCTTGTAGCCACATCCTGCTTCAAACGCAATTGCTCCTGGCCCATCTGTTGCTGTGTGGTCTTCAGCTTGTCGGAAAAAACAGTGCTTCTGTTGAAATATTCAACCACTGCTTTGACCTTTTGGATAAAAGGTAAAAAGGTCTACATATTGATCCTCATCTACATATTGATATATTTAGTTTTTTCTGAGATGTCTAGTGTTTTTATTGCAATTTCTTTATTTTTTATTTTTATTTTTTACTACTTTTTTTATTATCTATTTAATACACACTGCTATCCCTGTGGCTGCTGTAACGCTGAAATTTCCCCAATGTGGGAAGAATAAAGGAATATCTTATCTTATCTTATCTTATCTTAATGCCCTGAACCTCCCTTAGTGCAGCTCTAATAATGAGGTTCAACACATGGGCAAAGCAGGGTATATGGTCCCAGTGCAAATGGTCTCTCAGGGCTGCCACAATGTTGCTGGCATTATCTGTGACACAGGCTACAACTTTATCACTAACACCCCATTCATTTGTAACCCTCTTCAGCTCACGTGCCAGGTGAGCAGAAGTGTGTCTGTCTGTCAAGACAAAACAGTCCAGGAGATCTGAGGTCATGGCAAAATCTTGAATGTAGTGGCAAGTCACAGACATATAACCTGTTGTGGTCACAGACGTCCAGCAGTCTGTTGTAAGACATACACAAGGGACACTTTTGAGTTTTTCACAAATGTCAGCTCTTAGTTCGTCATACACCCTAGGCCAGGGATGTCAAAGTCAAACACACCGAGGGCCAAAAGAACAAATTTGCTATAAGCCGAGGGCCGGACTGGTTCAATGTTTATTAAAACATATTGAAATGATTGCACATAGCCTATTGAACCAAGACCTAACACAGTGTATATTATTTAATGATTAAATGAATAAGGCAATATTTTGTTATGGCTCTGTCAGTAACTTCAAGGAAAAACATTTTCAACAGCAAAAAATGTAATATTTTTTAAAAACAAAATAGCTTCTTAATATCAAGATAAATGCATAAATAAAAGTGCATGCATTATAAACTGAAAATGTATTATTGTGCTGCTCTATGATCCTACCGATCACTGCTTAATGTCTTTATTTTTTTAACACAAAATTCAGACTGGACGCCGAAGCGCGTTGTTACCTTTAGACCCCCTCTCGCTCCGAACCGTAGTTGGGAGCTGGTCTACTATTTGGCTCGTTTGAGGTAACTATCGTCATCGGGTCCGGGCTAAAGTTTTTAAGAAGGACAGGGAAGTTGTGTCTCTTTTGCGACTCGAACGCACCTTTTTAATAGTATCCTTACTGATACGGTGCAACACAACACAGGGCCTTATACCATGGACTTTAAGGCTGCTGCCGGCTGACACACCAACACCACGTAAGCTATACGCAAGACACAGTATTCATAATTTATTTGTTTCATATAAAAAGATTATATGAAACAAATAAATTATGATAAATTATGATTCATGAATGTACAATGTATTACTATATTTTATTTTATTATTATTTAGTTTGTGCCAAAGTATAACACAATTTAACATGGTGATATACTTTTCGAATTTATTTATGTATATACACACTTTAGATAACATACCCCACAACAGTATACACATATACAAGAACCGAAGACCACTAATTACTTTCACTAATTAATTTCATGAATGAATAATGTGGGTCACGTGACAAATGAACGCGCTACCGATCTGTATGAACTAAACGCTATGTTTCCTGCTCTGCGCATAGGCTGAGCCGCTGTCACGTGACAAATGAACGAATCTCAAAGACTCATACTGTTTTGAGTCGTGAACGAATCAGTTCTGTTTCCTGTTCTTTTTGTGCTTGGGCAGCCGCCGTGTGGCCGGGGGACTTACTGCATGAAAATGAACGAATCAGTCACCGAGATGATTAGTTCTTTCCGGGTCACGTGAAAGATTTGTTCATAGGAACGAAACGTTCATGAACGACACATCACTAGTTGTTGTCCATGGACTAACAATGAGGGAAGCAGGACTTAGAGTGCAATCCAATGAGTCGGTTTTATGTGTCCGCCATAGTAAGGGCATTCAGAGAACACGTACAGTATACTACTGTATTTTTGTAATTGCAAATGTACTGTACTACAGTATATGCAGCTGTTTCAGTAGACATTTGTAAAGTTCCTCACTGTATGTATTGTACTGCATGAATATGTTTTGTAACTGCATGTTACAACCCTGGCTCAATGGGAAGCAACACAACACAGAACCAAATGTAAATTAAAATTATGTTTAATAAAGTTAAACAACAAAGGGTAAATGCAGCCTGAGCTGCCACATGGCACAGGCAGCTGAATAAGTGAGAGAGAGAGAGATGGGGGTGTGGTCTGCTTATATGGTGCCACAATCAGTGGCTTCAGGTGTGTCTCTGGATACCTGAAAAACAAAAGAGGTCACCAACAGGGCAACCAAAACCATTACGGCCACAGCCTGTAACAGTGCACATCTACTTTTAGTAGAATTGCAAGGCTGCTACGTGGCCGTTATAGTGGATCATAGTCCATCAAAATAATATAACACAACTCACAGAAATCCAGGAATACGTGATATAAGACAACACACACTTCCAGGGAATCGACAGTGTGAGCATTTCCAAAGTTACTATGCAGAGTAACTTTGGAGTGCAACTCACCAAACGTGAAAGAACTCAGAACGAGAGCTCAGTATGTGCAAGTAAGTGTACACGTTGACACATTTACTCTAATCCGGATTGTCTGTGTACAGTACTGCCACATACTATGTGAATGACGGCGCCTCTCCCATTTTCCGGTTTATACTAGTGATGTGTCGTTCATGAACGTTTCGTTCATATGAACGAATCTTTCACGTGACCCGGAAAGAACTAATCATCTCGGTGACTGATTCGTTCATTTTCATGCAGTAAGTCCCCCGGCCACACGGCGGCTGCCCAAGCACAAAAAGAACAGGAAAAAGAACTGATTCGTTCACGACTCAAAACAGTATGAGTCTTTGAGATTTGTTCATTTGTCACGTGACAGCGGCTCAGCCTATGCGCAGAGCAGTACACCAAGAAATTTGTTCATGAGTCGTTCACTCGAGTCGTTCTCGTTCATTTGTCACGTGGCAGCCAGCGCTGACTCTGTCGGAGCAGGAAATACGGAGCTTCGCTCACTCGAGTCGTTCTTTCGTTCATTTGTTGTGACACACAGCGTTTTGTTCATACAGATCGGTCGCTCGTTAATTTGTCACATGACATCCGGCATACATTATTCATTCATGAAATAATGAATAAGTGGTCTTTGGTTCTTGTACATGTGTACACTGTTATAGTGTATATAATGCAGTGCGTTTCTAAGTGTGTCGATAAA
Source organism: Trinectes maculatus (assembly GCA_016785345.1). Classification (NCBI taxonomy): domain Eukaryota; kingdom Metazoa; phylum Chordata; class Actinopteri; order Pleuronectiformes; family Achiridae; genus Trinectes; species Trinectes maculatus. The sequence goes on from JAFBJQ010000143.1 coordinate 7,523, forward strand.
TAAATACTTGATCATATAAACGTGTTGATTTTGTGTTATAATCTGCCACAAAAATAATAATAATAAAATCACATAACAACAGTAATGTCACGTTTGGGACAGTAACATTTTCGGGACGTTGGAACTTAAAAGTCGTCATGAAATCATGGTCTAAATAAGTGACTGAGTTTTTCATTCACTCGTCCTGTAGCAGCTGCAGCAGAGATGCAGGAAACAGGAAACAGGACTGATTCGTTCACGACTCAAAACAGTCTTTGAGATGCGTTCATTTGTCACGTGACAGCCAGCTCAGACTACCTGCTGTTTTAGAGGCGCCCTTGTTAAATGAACGAAATGAACGAAAAGACTCAAAAAGATTCGTTCATTTTACCGTCTGAGACTCGCGGATCTGAGTCTGTAAAAAGACTCATATTTCCCAACACTAGTTTATACGCCGGATTGGCCGGAAAATGGGAGAGGCGCCGCCATCTGCCGTCCACCACCTTGGGCCCTTGAGCAAGGCCCTTAACCCCCAAATTCGCTCCCTGTGCGCTTCCCTCAGGGGGAGCAGCCCACTGCTCCGCATGTGCATGTGACTAATGTGATGTCTAATGTCTAATGTGTGTAAAAAATGCAGTGTGAAAATACAGTGTACTAATTTCCCAATCCTGGGATTAAATAAAGTATGTTTCTTTCTTTCTCTCTACTCTTCAGTACATACAATGTATGTGAAGCAGAAGTGCAAACAGTAGGCCTAATTGTACTCTTCAGTACTACTACAGTATAGCACTGTCTCTGTACGACTTTCTCTAAAAAATCTACATACAATATGTTGTATTTCTACACAGACAATATTTGACAAGGAATCCTTGGACAGACCCCATGAGCTCATCTTTGTCGATGAAGCAGGCTTCAATCTAACCAAGAGGAGAAGGAGAGGCTGAAACATTATTGGACAGCGGGCCATTGTTGAAGTCTCTGGTCAACAAGGTGGCAATGTCACAATCTGTGCTGCTATCAGCAACCATGGTGTTCTACATCACAATGTTACACTCGGGCCATATAACACCCAGCACCTTCTAATATTTCTTGCCAATCTAAGAGATATTTTATATGAGCCGCGGGTTATAGAGCTGCAGGGTCAAGAGCTAAATGTGAATCCTATTCCCACCTATGTGATAGTGTGGGACAATGTCAGTTTCCATTTGTTTTGAGATGAAACATTTACTTCTCCCTGAGAATTATATGTTTTGAACAATGTGTTTTCTATTTTTTGGAGTATTGTTTACTGGCTGCTTGATAGTGTATATCGTTTTGATCACTTTGTTTATGATTTGAGAGCAGTGTTTGGTTTTCAGCATTGGTAAATCTGTTTTTTTTTAAAGTCAGATTTTGTAGGAGGACTCAGAGGTTTTGTAAACAGTGCTTGAAGATAAGGTTTTGTGTTTAATATTTTCAGAAACTGGAGCAAGGTTTCAGAAATTGTGTTTTAGCAATTGAGAAAAACTGTAAGAAAATGGTCCACCTTGTATTGTATAAAACTACCCAGCAGCTGACTGACACACTGTCACGTCTGAACAAGGCCTGGACCCCAATGGACAAGCCTAGGGTAAAAGTTCAACAGTCTTTATTCAAAAGTTCAAAACAAAGTAAAAATCTCTCATAAAAGGAAAAAAAAACTAGCAGAGTTGACAAACCAAAAAAAAACATTCATATGAAGAAATGGACTGCTAAGATAAGAATCAAAAAAACACACTGGTGAGGGAAGAACAATAGTAACAATAAGGCTCGAGTAACAAAACATCACAAAACAACTTCAACCTGATAAATTCTTGACATAGACAAAAACACTGGTTCACTTACAAAAGGGACAAGACAAATGGTCACAGAACAAACGCAGACTATATATACACACACAAGGTAATGGGGAACAGGTGGAAACAATCAGGGCGGGGCGGACAATCAGACCAGGAGGACACACCCACGAGGAAGAGACAAGATACCTGATATAAAAATCTAAATAAAACAGAAAGTTACAACACAACATGCGATCTTAATTTACTTAATTTGACCATATCAGGACTTTACTCATTCATGACTACGTTTATGGGATCCTCAGTCCATCCATGCAATGGCAAAAGCTCTTGAAATGAAATATGCAGTTGTGCTTCTGGAGACAGGTTGAGTCTGGCGAAGAACCAGAGACACACACAAGAAGTGCCTATCGGATATTAAAACAGCTGAGAGGGTCTCAAGATGTGATCCTGTCTCAGGCCTAACAAACGGACGTATGGCAAAAGGTCCACTTCTGAAAGCAAAATGGCTTCAGTGGATGCAGTGATTATTTCATGTGCAGGTGACAACACAGGTCTGGCGCAGACATGAATATTGAAGGCGGATCAATGTGTGCACAGCTATCAGAGAAATCACCCAAGGCTGTTTTTCAATGGCCGGTGATGATACACTGAGTGAAAACTCATCTGAATCATCTGAACCATTCATTCTGCTTTGCTGGGTGTGAGACTCATCAAAAATAAATGGGGTGCTGCTGTTTTTTTTCCTCTCCAAGATCACTCACCAGCACAGAACTGCAGTCTTTAAAAAGATGGCCATTGATTTCTATGGCTGTTTCCTCAATGTGTCCAGGATTCCACAGTCTATTCATCAAATCCTGTATCTGGTTTCTCCAGTGCCATGCAGATATCAACAAACAATTAATTTTTAAAAACAGTTTATTACCGGACACGCACAAACAAACCCAATAATAATAACAATGATAAATAAATAAATACATTAATAAGAATAAGAATAATGCAATATTGAAAAATTTAATGGCCAATCAAATGGGCATTTTGGATTAACAGGGGCAAGGGGACAGGCCCATGAAGCACCCCCCCTCTGCACGTGCATGGGTTTCTCTATTCAGAGACAGCAACCACAGGACATGATGATGAATTCATTACTTCTGTTCTCTCTTTTTAAATGCATCTGTGGCCCTGCATATGTTTATGATGAATTTATCATACAGGGTTATTTACCCTTCCAGAGGAAAAGCAAATAGCTTTGCTTCAAATTAAGGTTCTGCATTGCTCTTAAGCATTAGCAGAGTCAATGCAAAACACACTTTGACTCTTAAGCATTTCAAGAGTCAAAGTGTGTTTTGACAGAGTCAAGCCTCGAGCCTGTGTCAGTGTTGCGTTATTCCTTCAAACACAACACTTAATGAGATTGTCTATCACTGAAAGAGACAGATGCTCTCCCCTCTGCGATTAGTGCAGGCACTTGTCAATAAAGGATGCTGTTAGCGGTCAAGCATGAGCTGCCTAAAGGTTACACAATATGCTGTCATTCGATTCTCGCAATACTGTGTCAATTGTATTTGAACTTTATGTCAGCTGATGTTCAGGTCTGTTGCACGTCACAAATAACATTTTTAATGGTGCTAAGACGTTAGGACTTAAGTTGTAGCATTATCAGTCATAATTATAAGCACTCAGTGTTTATGGTATACTGTTGACTTTCTTTAATTTGTTACAACTTTGACCGATGATGGCAAAAAGGAGACCTGTAATCGTCAATACTTACGTAAAATATATTATTCATCCATAACAGACAGTGAAGCTCCTGATACATTTTCTTGGTCTTGGTGTTTGCTATGAGAGTTGTTAGACATGTATGCACATATGTTATATGTAATGCTCTAGAATTACAGGCGTACTATTTATTAAATAGATAATAAAAACATTACACTTAAATGAAGAGAATATATCAAACATACACAAGGATAGAAAGGTGTCTTTTTACAAACATTAGACAAACGTTAGGTAGTATTTTGTATGCACACAGTACTATCACCTTACACATTGCATTTAACTTTATTTAGAAGGACATTGCCATATTATTATAGTATTTATTGTATGAATGCTGAAAGCATTGTTACCTGTTGTTATCCTGTTTATTTATTATTATTATAAGTCTTACATAGTTCATACATCAAAAAAATCCAGCTTCTTCAGGAATTGTCTGCTATTACTTTTTTCACTGCAATTACAGATACTTTTTACAAAATTAATGTTTTTTGTACCAAGTTTACATGGAGTGGGTAATGTCGGCAGATGTCACTGATGACATCACTGCCTTTTTTCAATCTGTGCAGATCTTCCTGCTTCTTCTCCCATAGCTCCCCCATCTTTCACCTCACACACACACTACTACTACTACAACTACGTTTGTAGTAGTATTATCATTAACTCAGCAGACTTTTGGCTCTCTTCAGCTCGTTCAGCTGAAGACCATGCTATGAGAGCTCACTCAGCAGTTTCATTTAGAGTTTGGATGCATGTTCAGTACAGCTTTCAGCATTCACACGCATTTTCTTCAGAAAATACACATTTTCTAGTTTAATTATAGATGCATATTTGTATTTTGAAGCAGATGGTGGCCATTGCAGACATTTTTATAATCAATAACTATATTTATTTTTATAAATGGAAACAGTGGAAATACATTACATTACAATATCAACTAAAGCAAATGGTCAGTCAGTACTTCTACTGAGAAAATGGGGATATCTGATCCTCAATGCATTCCATTGTTTTGTTTTGTTTTTTACGGTGCAGAGTATGAAGATGTCCCAAAAAATGTTAATAATATTGATTATATTCCTGACATCACATACAGCTGCTGAAGCTCCCTGGAGTAGCAAGATGGAACAAAAACAAAATCTCTTTTACTACCAAACATAGGATACAGGGAACATACATAAGACAGCTATAACCACTCTGAATATGATCTATAATTGCTCTGCGTCAGTACAATCGATTGGTCCTTTAAAGCATGGGAAGCCATTATGAGAATTATAGTCCTAACACCCACAATGCGTACAGATAACCAATTCAATGGCTGAGATTACATAAAACGCAATCAGACTCCTCTTGAATGAGACACTTCAGAAAAGTGCTCTGGCAATGAAAAAGTGCACTTGTAAAGATCAGCATGTTTAGATGAAGAGGGAGAAAAGAAGCCTTTTGTAAAGCAGGTTGTCAGCCCTCAGACTCTCAGCCATGCACGTCATTTAAAAACAGGAGAAAAGTTCTCGCTGCACCTGATGTTATTTTTCCGCCCATTCATAAATACTGTATACACAAAGCTCTGACCAAACATGATTGATGGTGCAGTGATTCCTCCAGTCTATTTTATGCTTCCAACAGATCAGAAGGCTTAACCAATCATTACATTGATTTGCACTGATGGGATTGTGCTATCCATTAAGTAAATGTAGGATGCAACACGTTCCTCAATGCAAGCTCTCCCAAAAGCCTGCGATTTATCCGCAGGTGAACAGGTGTGGAAATTAGGCTTCTCAACTGTGTGTGTTCTTTTGTAAATATGAGCTCATCTTTAAACCTTGCAGTACACTAAGCTTTTGTAGCTGCTTAAGATGAATTCATAATAAAGTGTGGAAATATTCAATGACGGACCTTATGTTTGAATCACCACGAGCTGGAAATTCCCCCAGAGTAGCTTTTTTGGTTTTTAGTAGTGCCAATACAGTACATTACATTCCCACCATACAGGATAACAAACAGAACATTGTTGTGATTAACACAAAGTCTTAGGAGAGGACTGCTTTGTACATTTACTGACTACTGGCGTTCCTGGTTTGATCCAGCCTGCGATAATTGTCACCTGCATAGTCGTGTGTGGATTGCCATCCATCTGCATTTCCACATCAGTCCGTTTTACCTGGCCACTTTACATTCCAGACCACCTGTGGAGATTTTCCACTGTGTTCAGGATGCATTAATGCTTGTGCTTTCATGTGCTCCATTTGACTGCAGTCTTCTCTCCATTATGTTGAGTTGGAGACGCAGATCCGCGATGGTCAATTTTAAGTCTCTTATCGTTTGTCATCTTCTGTCAGTATAGTCGCCATGATGGTTACTGCAGTGGCCTGTTTAGCTGTTTCATCAACTAAGTTATTGCCCTTAGCTATAAGTGAATCAGTCTTTTGATGAGCAGGTCATTTAATGATTGCGATGGCTTCTGGTCATAATATTGCGTCAGTTAACTGAACTATAGCCTCCCCCTGACTGAAGTGCTATCAGCTCTCCGAAAACCTGTTTCAGTGGTTAACATCTGTGTGGGTGTGTGTCTGTCTGCTAACGCTTTCGCAGCTATTGCCTCATCATCTGCTTTCACTGAGATTCTGATGTACTGCTTATCTTTTGAAATGTGTGTGTGAGTCAGGGGTAGGTGTCCACTCCTGCACTTGTAAAGATTGTCCCTGTAATCTTTTTGTCCCGACTCTGCCTCCGAATCTAAATCTGGATATGGATGCGTCGATCTTGAGGGCACAGCTCACAATGGAGTTGCTGTGGGGTTAGTTTTTTCTTATGGTGTTTTCATCAATATAGGTCCTTTCTAACTAGAAATGTGTTCTTATCTCTTGAGTTTCTCTCAGGCTTTCTCTCAGGCAGGACTCAGAGATAGGACCCGGGTGCAGCGTTAGGAGTGAGATGTCAAAATTCAGGTTTTTATTCTTGATTCAAGAATTTATATCGTCCAACAGAAAGCACCTCAAAGAGAGGGATGGCTACAAAAATTACAACTGAAATTCTGCCTTCTATGAGGGAAAAATAATGAACTGCACTAAACTGAAGAGCCTACCTTCTAAGAGGAAAAAACAATAAATGGTCTTAAACGAAAAACTAGAAAGGCTATAAAAAGTACAAAATAAATCTCCTCCTAAGAGAGAAAAGTGAAGACAAGTAATTTAACTGAACTACTCTGTTCTAGAAAGTTATGAAAATGATAAGGCTTAAGGCCAAACAAAATCACTCTTACAAGGCTACAAACTGAGACAGAGAAATACAAACTTTAAGTAGACAATAATTATGCTGGTGGAACTTGACTGTGGGACAAGACACACTGGCACAGGACAAAGGGAGGCACAGACTATAAGCACACATGGGGTAATGAGGGAACAGGTGAAAACAATCAGGATTAGGGAAGACATCAGACCGAGGCACATGAGGAAGGGTAAGTGACCTGAATACGAGAGTTTTCATAAAACAAGAAATCACAAAACAATATGGAGACAAAAACACAGCTTGACAGATTCAACGACGTGATATCTTCATCACTATTAATTACTTCTGCCATATACTGTAGACATTATTAAACTTCCAGTTTCTCTTATTTCTTGTTGTTGTTGTTATTATTATTGTTATACTTATTATTCTTATTATACTTATCATTATTATTATTTACTATTATATTTATTAAGGTATATATTTATTCTAGTTTATTCTTAATATGTACAGTTTCACTATAACACTACTGTTCTATTCACTACTCTATGTATAGTTTTTTTCCTATGTGGCCTCTCTTATCAAGTTCATTCACATTTTTTGATACTGTGCAATTAATTACGACCTCCCTCCCTAAGGTTAACAAAAAATGCAAGTCTTTTCATAACTACAAACAAAAAGCCTCCTGTGGAGACTTAAAGGTGCAACAACAAAAACCCAGAGCAGAGACCCGGGGGGACGTAAATAAAAGTCTCTAAATAGATCCAGGTCTAATTTCAAACCTGGTTGGGGGTGGGTTGGTGGTGGAAGGGGGGTTTTGGCCAGAGGGCTAAGAGGACTGGAGGAAACTTGTTTCAACAAAGATACGAGAAAAGAGGGATGGATGTTGAGAGACTCAGGCATCTTAAGTCTGACAACAGGAGGATTCAAAACTCTCTCAATCTCAAAAGGGCCAATGTATCTAGGAGCCAGCTTACGTGAGATAGTTGGGATCGGTAAATCCCGTGACGACAACCACACCTTCTGTCCAGGACAATATTCAAGCGCTCAGGTCCGGTGGTGATCAGCAATTTTCTTGTTCCAAGTGACAATATGAACCAATGCTGCCCGAGCTTCTTGTCACACTCTACGGGCCCTGAAGCTGAGCAGACAGAACTGCAACCTCTCTCTCCTGTACTGGAAATAATGGGGGTTGAAAACCAGATGCAACATAAAAAGGGGACATACCAGTGGCGAAGCAGGCCAGGCCGATATGGGCGTATGTGATCCAAGGGAGCTGACTGGCCCAGAAGGCAGGGTGCTGATGACACACACAACGGCAACGGTTGGCTGCTTCCACATCTTGGTTACCCCATTCTGTATGGCCGTTAGTTTGAGGATGATACCCAGAAGAGAGACTGGCTGAAGCCCCTACCACCTCACAAAACATCCCCCACACTCTTGAAGTAAACTGCAGACTATCAGAAACAATGTCCACCGGAATCCCATGCAGACAGAAGACGTGGCGAATTAGCAGTCTCCAAGGCAGTAGGCAACTAATTTAGGGGGACAAATTGAGCAGGCTTAGAGAATCTATCAACGATCATAAGAATGACAGTGTTACCTTCTGAAGGGGGAAGCCCCGTAACAAAATCCAAGGCAACACGAGACCAGGGACTATGAGGGATTGGTGGGGGCTGAAGGAGGCCAGCAGGAGCTCAGTGGAATGGTTTTTTGCGGGCTTAAAATCACAGAGACAGACTAGACTGATCTGGGAAATCCACAAAGCAAGGAAGATGACAGCATGGGCCCAATATGCTGCAAGTAAGGGTTCCAGACTATAGAAAGCATCTATTTTGGAGTGAAGCATGCACGTGATGTATTCCCTCAGAATGCAGTCCATAACAATATTGTATTATATATATTATATTGAACGCATCTGTGTCCGTGTGCATCTCCTTACCGGCTGCCGCTACCGCTGTCGCCCCTCCTGTATCTCCTGTGTTTACTGTCAGTGATCAGACCATCCGGGAGACCAAGTATCAGGCACAAAGGGTCCATCCGTATTTGGACACCAAAGATAGCAGTCAGTTCATTCACAATAGTAGACCAATACCTTTGTAACTTCACACATGACCAGAGGCAGTGTCCATAATTACCGATCTCTGAATTGCATTTCCAGCACAGTAGGGAAATATTAGCGTCCATTTTGTCAGCAGGTGTTATATGCGTGCGATGTACAATTCTGAATTGTATGGATTTGGTGCGGTTACACACAGAAACGTTCATAGCCTGAGACTAGACTTCCTGACAGACAGCATCATCTATGACAACGCCAAGGTCTTTCTCCCAAGCCTGCTTGGTAGTTTGTGAGGTAAGAGGAGCATTAGAGTTCAAGGCCCTGTAAAAAAGAATAATGCATTTCTTACTAATCTGTAGAGACAGGGCCCTCTCCACATATGAAGTGGTGTTATTAGTCATTAAGATGGTGTCTTAAATTATGAAATCTCTCATTGTGTAGATACCTCTAGAAGTCACCTTGATTGCTGAACTGTTGCAACTGCTGAAAGGATAGTAAAATCTGGCCTTTAAATAAATCAACAATTTTCTTCAGCCCTTGAGTTCTCCATACTTTAACACCCTGGTCCCTACAGCCTGGCAGGAAGTCCGGGTTACCAAGAATGGGAGTGAGAGGAGATGATAACTGAGCCCAGCCTTCTATAGAGCAAATGGATCTCCAGGCTCTAAAGGTACTGAGAGTAATAGGGATAGAGCTGAATTTTTTAATAGATTCAGGGTTATTCATAAACACTAGATTCCACAAGGGGAATTTCGACTGAAAAGATTCAATATCATGCCACATCGTGGCTGGGTCACATTTGTGCCAGCTTGCAATCACCCACAGGTGCGATGCCAGTTGATAAAAACTAAGATTTGGTACATCGAATCCTCCATCACGACCTGCCATTTGAAGTTTTGTCATCTTGAGACGTCACCCTCAAGTAGATGAAACGGGTGGGATACCAACGGAACGCGAAGGGTTCACCCATATCTGAAACAAATGTTAACGACCACAGGGGTATATCCTCAGATTTTACAAAGTTAATTTTACATCCCGAAAACATGCTAAATGACGAAATAACCTTAAGCAGGCAGGGAACAGAAATTATCACCAAAGCCAAATTCCTCCAGAGCATAGAACAAATACGACCACTTGACCTGGTCGAATGCCTTCTTGGCGTCGAAAGACAGGACAAGGGCTGGAACCTTGCAGCTTTGAGTTAGTTGGACAATATTAAGGAGACTTCTCAGATTATCAAAGGACTTCCGGCCCTTGAAAAAAAAACAGTTTGGTCCTCCTTGATGATATGGGGCAGAACCTTCTCTAGGCGTAAGGCCAAAATTTTGGAGAGCAGTTTTTGGTCAGAATTAAGTAGGGCTATCGGCCTGTATGACCCCAGCTATCCGGGCATTTTCCTTTTTTAAGGATAAGGGAAATGTTGGCCTCCCAAAGGGACTAAGGTAGGATCCCACTTACAAACAAGTGAATGAGCATAGACAGCAGAGGGTCCAAAAGAATATCAGCAAACTCCTTATAGAACATACATGCAAATCCACCTGGTCCTGGGGCCTTGCCAGACGGCATCGATTTCAAAGCCTGGAAAATTTAAGGGACTGCTCAGAGTCCTGAATCAGGAAAGTATTCAACGCAGTGCATGCGTTCAATAATTCCTAAAACAAATCAGGACTCGGGCTAAATGTGTGATTTCCCTCCAAATCACCTAATCGAGATTCAAGAAGTTTACGCTGTTCATTCTTCCCGCCTCTCTTGGATGCGACGAAAGACATAATCTGTCCACAAGAGTATATTTTACACGTCTCCCAGAGGACAGTGGGACTATCTGTGGATGGTGAGTTAACAGAATAAAAACTCTTGAATTCTGAAGTAAAGTAGGAGATAAACTTGCTATTGTTAAGAAGATAAGGTTGAAACCTCCAGCAACGTGACAAAACCCTGTCCTCAGCAAGAGAATGCACTAAATAAAGGGGGGCGTGGTCTGATAACACAATGTTGCCCATAGAACATGATAAAAGAAGAGACATCTTAGAGGAGGGGATGAAAATGTTATCACTTCTGGTATAGCTTTTATGTGGGGCCGAAAAGAAAGTGCCTTCACACATCAGAATATTCAATATCATGACATTAGTGAGCACCCGCGCATGTCTAGAAGGGGGAGAAATGTCAGATGGAAGTTTGTCAAGAGAGGGATTAAGGTGACAATTGAAATCTCGTCCCACAAAAGAATCCCCTGAAGCCAATTCCATAAAACTAGAAAATCAGGGGAATAGGCTGGGGGGAAAAAAGTGTCCCAAACCAAACAAATGGAGCTCCATACTCAGCAGGGTTATCATCCAGGCAGAGATTCAATGAAAGAGCATACCTCATCCAGTGTGGAAAACCTCTTTTTGGAGCCTCCGTGTATCACCTGTAGAGTAGCCGGGAACAGCATAGGGTTATGTCTCTAAGAACATCGTTGACTAAATTTTGAAAAACTGCAGGAGCATTTGTCAAACCAAAAGGCATTCCAAGATATTCAAAATGACCAAGAAGGGTATTGAAAGCAGTTTTCCACTCATCTCCCTCCTTTATGAAAACCAAATGATAGGCGTTGCAAAGGTCCAACTTAGAAAAGACAGTGGCCTGATGAAGAGGAGTGAAGGCAGAGAGAAGTCAATTCATGGCAGAGGATATTTGTTATTAACAGTAATGTCATTCAATCCTTGAAAGTCAGTACAGGGAATACAGTTAATTACAACTAATGCTACCCAGTCGATATGAGGGTTGTGTAATTTTAACCATGGTAACCCAAGAACCAAAAGGTGCAGATGACGAAGGATTAATGAACAATGAGATAGTTTTGGAGTGGTTACCAGATAGCAATAAATATAATGGAGCTGTCTTGACTGACTAAGGAGACGTCAATAAAGTTATCATCAGACACAGAGTCAGCAAAAACATCTAAAGAATGAGTCACACTGGAACAAGAAATGGTACCAGGCAGTTGGATTCTCTTTGAGGGAAATTCATCTGCAGAGCTTCGGGTCACCAACATCCTCCTCCGCGTTAGTGAGCTTGGTCTTTTGGCCGCAGCATTCAGGCAGAACAAAGGTGACCGTCTTTTCTGCTGTACAGGCATAGGCGGAGCTGAAATTGTCGCAGACATTCCGTTGTGGACAGCCGCATGCGACCCAGTTGCATGGGTTCAGCAGATGATTTGTCAGGTCTGGACCCGAGTAAAGGGTCGTCTGTGGGAGAAGGCAGTTCCGCTGCACTGTCCAAGGGTTAACTCATTCGGAAAAGTACTCTATTTCCCAGTATAATTGTTCTATGTCCATTCTCATCTCTATTCCTTTCCCTTAAATGATAATCCAATCTAATGGATAATGAAATAAGTTTGTTTAAAGCCGAAGCCTCATCTCGTGCAGCTAACTCATCTTTGATCCCTTCACTAAGGCCCCGAAGAAAAATTCCCTGTAAAGCTTTCTGATCTCAACCACATTCCGCTGCAAGAATACGAAAATCAATAGCATACTTTGAAAGTGACTCTGTACCCTGTCTCAATGTCAACAGCCTATTTCATGCTTCTTTACCTCGCAGGGAATGGTCAAAAACTTTCAACATTTCAGAGATAAATAACTTGTAGTTTGTGTTAGCAGGATTGTTGGCACTATGCATGGCTAAGGCTCATGCAGCTGCCTTGCCAGTTAACAATGCTAATGAAAGCAATGCGAGACCTATCCGAAGCATAAGTAGAAGGCTGTTTATTACACACTAAAGAATATTGGTACAGGAATTGGCACAAGAGCCGCTAATACTGGAGTATTGTTGGGATCTCAAACCATGTGTTCAGAGAGCCTGGAGGCTCTCTCCAAGGCAGAGTTTGGCAGAGCTTGGCAGAGCTTGCTTTACTGGAGGACATAGAAAACGGACATATCCACAAGGAAAGCGTTTTTCGTGATCACGCAGCCTTTTTACCCCATGACGATGAATGGCTCATCAGTCGTTTCAGACTACCAAATGCCATCATTTTGGAACTTTGTGCCGAGCTGGGAGCTGCTTCGAAGAGAACCACCGGGAGGACTCATGTACTGCCAGTTCCCTTACAGGTGCTGACCACACTGGGTTTCTTAGCCACTGGCTCATTTCAAAGGGAACTGGCAGATCGCTCAGGGCTGAGCCAATCCACCTTGAGCCGCACCATGCCAGCTGTGTGGAACGAAATTATTCGTTTGTCACCCAGGTATGTTAAGTTCCCATATGATGTGGTTGATCAGGCCAACATTAAAGCGCAATTTGTAGCGAGAGCTGGTTTCCCTATTGTATTCGGAGCGATCGACTGCACACATATTGCTATAAGGGCGCCATCTGAAGATGAGTATGCATATGTGAATCGAAAACACTACCATCCGATCAATGTGCAGATCGCCTGTGATGCACTAATGCGAATCACAAATGTTGTGGCACGGTGGCCTGGATCAACCCATGATTCATTCATTCTAAGGAACAGGATCATTGGGAACAGGCTACAAGCTGGCAGAGTACGTGATGGTTGGCTTCTTGGTAAGCAATTAATTTTAAACATTTGACTTTAAAACTTTAATCTTGCGTGCAATAATTTATATATTGTTCAAATGCCTGACAGGAGACAGCGGTTACCCGCTGAGGACGTGGCTCCTCACTCCCCTTGCCAATCCTCAGACCGACCAAGAGCAGAGGTACAACGACCTCCGCTCGGTCGGTTGTGGAGAGGACAATAGGCCTGCTGAAGGGTAGATGGCGTTGCCTTGACCGGTCTGGGGGTGTGCTGCTCTACCGTCCTGAAAAGTTTTGCTGGATTGTGCTGGCATGCAGCGTCCTGCACAATATAGCGCACCGGCACGCGTTACCACTGCCAGAGATGCATGACCTGCAGGAGGATCCAGATCCTGGACCCCTCCATCTGCCACTAGATACAAAGGCCATTGAGGCTCACAGATGTGTAGTTGACACAATATAAAAACGTAAATAGAGACATGTTCATTTTTTAACAATTTCTTTTAATGTCTGGCTGATATCGACAAGGGCTGCTGTCAGTCTCTGAAGCTGCACATTTGTGTCGCCAATTGCCTTCACGGTCTCCCTCTGCATCTCCAGCACCGCAGCTGTCAGGACACGGCCAGTTGGACGAGCATCAGCAGCAGTGGAAGGAGGTGCACCAGCAGCGCTGACAGCGGAGGCACTGGGCGGTTCGGGCGCGACAGCCTCGGTGCGCGTTTCGGCATGTCGTTCTGTCTCATCTCCTGCTTTACAATAAATATAAGAGTAAATCAAAAAATCTGCTGTTGTCTTTTTTTTCATTTTAAATTTGGAAATAATGTTGAGCATTTTTGTTACTTATTTCTGCCATGCTTTAACATAGCGGAGAAGCCGAGTCCTATATATTTGCATATTATAATGAGTTTATTTGTGGGTGGAGAACAGGAGTCCTGCTTTCGTGCACGTGCGCTGATTTTCACGCTGATTGAGATGTATCAAGAAAATGTGCGTGAATTCCGGCGTGCGCCCAGTTTGATAAACCTGAATTTTTTTTGGCGTGTGCCATTTTCCAGAGCGTACGATTGTTTTTAGTATGCATGGTTTGATACATGAGGCCCCTGGTGAGTGGATTCCTGCTGTCTGACACTAACACATTGGAATGACAAGACTCATACTCTGTGGGATCCATGGAGACGAGAGTATTCTGTTATGTTTGTGTTTTCCCAAAAAGCAGAGTCAGAACGAGGGTTCACAACAAATGCAAGTCTTTTAACAAATACAAACAAAAAGCGTCAAGGAGCTGAATAGCGAATGGACATATAGCTAAGTGTCGTCAGAGAAAACTACACACACAGGATCAACAAGAGGCCATGGCTGACAAAATCCAATGGGCGAGCAAAGAGGCACAGGACCAACTGAAGACAAAAGAAACCAAAGTAATTGACGACGCAAAGTAACAAAGTTACTACTCACAAGAGGTAGATCAAGGCAAGACTCAGTACTAGTACCGCACGGACTGGAATACTCTCGTAGAGATGTGATGGTCAGACCAGGCGTTATGTGGAGAGGTGAGTAGTTGATTGGATGCAGGTGTGCCTCGTTTTCTGCTGCGGGAAAGTCAGGCCACGCCTCCTGTGAAGACTTAAAGGTACGACAACAAAAACACAGAGCAGAGATTCAGCAGGAAAACAAAAGAAGTGCACACAAAATAGACACAAAAAATACAATGCAACTTAGACTTAGAAATAAACACTCAAAAATCACTGGATGCTCTCTGAATCAAAGTACCATATGAGTTTATTGACAATTACGGAGTAAAAGCACAATAAGCTCGGAGTTGTTCCGGAAACCAGCAACAACTGATTTTCTGCTGTTGACACTCTTGCTTATATACTGCGGAGACCCCCACCTATGGTGGCACGTGCGGCAATCTTAGCCAATCTTTGGCTTGAGACCAGGGTATCTGTCACTAAACTAGGCGTCTGAGCTGGAATTTGTTCAGATCTGACAGTTAATAAGTTATGTAAATGTAACATTAAGGTAGGTATTTTTTTTACACTACACATCTCCACTGCTGCTAACGTATAGTGCTACATGTGTTCAATGGTAATATGCTAATTCATCAAGCCCAGAGTGCATCCAGGCATAATGTGCTGTGTATAATGTTTCTATAGTCTCTTACAGGAAAATATTCCATTTTCAATTTGTTGCTACAATCTTGTGTGAGACCATGGTTCACTGAAATTGATGAGTTCAAACATCCTGCCTGAAGACAAACAAGTGTCTGATCTATTCCTGTTCAAATGGCACGCCCTTATAGATCTTGCTTGATAGTAGCAACAAGGATTATTAAAAAAAACCAAAGGACTCTGGAGTCTTCTGTAACTCGTCAGAGATGATCAAAAGTGTGATGAATGATATGGTGAAAAGAAGTTACAATGTACGAGCGTTTCAGTCGATCATCACGATGAGTCGATCAGCATTTTTCACATCCAGCAAACAAACAGCAGTATAATGTGTGAAAAAGGATTATCTGAATGCACTTATCTGGGATGCTTCTGTATAATTTCTACCAACAGTTACAAATGTGGGAATGATTGGGTTAAAGTGCTCATTCATTTCACTGAGCATAGTGAGACTCTTTCATCCTCCACAATCGAAAGATACATTTAATCCAAAGTAACGTTTGAATGAGCAGGAGTGATAACACCAGAATCAGTGATCAGTCTGGAAATTTGGACCATTAGATTTGCAGGGTGAATCTGTGTGGGAGTAAAACACCAAAGTTAATACTACATAACTACAAAGTCCAAGTGTTTTTAATGGTGAGATTTTGCTTAATGCAGCGAATATCTTTTGTATATGAATTGCCCAGCAGTAATGTAGTCATCGCAGTGAGATGACTGACAGCCATTGTTCAGATACAACATAAGCTTCCCACTTGTAGCATGCAAATCACTGAATGAAGCTGTGTGAGAGCAGAGATGCAGAATACGCTGGTTAGAAATCAAATCCCCTGCATACAAATAGATAGGAAGGTGAAATGTCAGTATAGTGGACTGCCAGGTAATATATGTAACAATGTGAAGCAATATATACAGAAATAACATAATATATCTACGCTATAGGGAATGCAGTTTTTTTGTCGTTGTTTTTTTGACCCCAAGTGACCTTTAGCTTTATAGGATCCTAAAGTCTTTCATCACGTTGTCATTAAACAGAACTAGCGATATGAAATGGACCCCAGCGTATATGTGTCATACAGGTGTGAATAAAAGTTAACACATGAACTCTGGAGTTGACAAACTTGAATTATAAATACGATAAACACAATCATAATGAAGTGAAATCGATGAAGATTACATTTAGTTGCTATTCTCAGTCCTGTACGTGCCATCCCACTGTAACACTGTCATGGCCTAGTGGGACCAGTTAAATAGAAACCAGCCAACTGAGAAGCATAACCATTCAGTGCATAATGATGTGCTATGTTATCGTCCGACTGGTTAAATGCTGTTTTTGCCATTAGCTTGAGGACCTTGTGCTTCACTGCTGTGCCTGTCCTTATATCAAATGCAAGCGTCAACAGCTTGGTCTCGATTTATTTACTTTACTGAGTATGTATTAGTATTCATGGCGCCATTCCGAATGATTTATTTCTCTAGGGTAGGCCGGTAATGTAATGATTGCCTACTGTGAAAAGTGGTGGTGAGTGGTAATTTTAATTCTACCCAAAACACATATAGGTTTTCATCCCAATACTAGTGGTGAGCACAGATACAATTACACATACAGGGGGTCCTCGAGTTACGACGGAGATCCGTTCCTGAGAATGTTTCCGACTGGTTAAATGCTGTTTTTGCCATTAGCTTGAGGACCTTGTGCTTCACTGCTGTGCCTGTCCTTATATCAAATGCAAGCGTCAACAGCTTGGTCTCGATTTATTTACTTTACTGAGTATGTATTAGTATTCATGGCGCCATTCCGAATGATTTATTTCTCTAGGGTAGGCCGGTAATGTAATGATTGCCTACTGTGAAAAGTGGTGGTGAGTGGTAATTTTAATTCTACCCAAAACACATATAGGTTTTCATCCCAATACTAGTGATGAGCACAGATACAATTACACATACAGGGGGTCCTCGAGTTACGACGGAGATCCGTTCCTGAGAATGTTTCTCATACATTGTGCCACTAGATGTCGCTATAACACCACCCTACAATAAGAGTTTACTATGGTGAATTGCCTTTTGTCACTGTAGGGGTTGATATCGCGAGTGGAATGAGCATTTCCTTTAGATTTCTGATATCAACCGTGTAGACCCTGTGTTGTGAATAAGCCTACGGTATTGCCACGATCCCGAACGCATCTGTGTCCGT
>JAFBJQ010000143.1:25350-60483 GCA_016785345.1 Trinectes maculatus
GAGGTGTTGGAGAGCCGGCAGGCGCGCTGAGAGACAGAGAGAGCGCTCACCAACTAGTTCCCGTGCGAAGTCTGTACATATTTACAGGGCAAACCGCTTCAGCCGAAACAAGGAAGTTCACGGGAGATGTGTCGTAACCACGAAAACAACGTATCTCGCGACCGTCTAATTATTATCTATAATTATCTAATTATCTATAAACCATTAACATTTTAGACCACTAGTATGCAACAGGTAAAAACGAACAGAGTAAGTATGAGTGACTGTGAGAGAATGGTACATGAACATGCCCGAAAACTTCGACGAGTCAAGCGATTGTAGGACTCAGAAACCACAATTTTTTTTGCAGTGATTTGGTGTTATGGTTGTGATAACGTGTTACAAAACAAATTTATGTTCATAAAGCGCATGCCATTGTAAAACTCTAGAAGTTTTACAATGGCAAAAAACAACAAGTGCGTCACCTCACTTCATATCTGCAGCAGCAGAAATCAGAAACGTGGAAAACATACTGTGCTCTCAGTCTTGATGGAAATTAAAACTCTTAACACAGATGATGACTAATCCCCATGCTCTACACGTAATAATGGCCTCAGGCTGTTTTTGTAGCATTTTTTCCTGGAACATATCATTGTCACCATTCCTGTTTATTTCTATCCCTTATTTTTTATACCTCTCTAGTCTCCATCAGCCTGTTAGACCATTGTCTACAAGGGATGAGTCAAGATAAATCAGCACAGGATGCAGATCCCACATATCCCTCTTAATACATGAAATCATTTCAGCAGTATTAATATTGATACAGCAGCTTGTTTGATATTGCCACTTAATAAAGAACCAGAAGCCACTTGCTTTCCTGTTGACATTAAGTCTGGGTGAAATAAATCTGTCTACAGGCGACAGCTTTGTGTGTGTGCAATGAATTGGATGACTGAATGACACTGTTGGAAATGTGCTGGCGGGTGCTGCTGACAAAACGAGAGCTCCATCCATGTAAACAACCACCTGGGGAAACAGCACTTCTCGCTATCCGTGGAGAACTGGCATGTGGGGGGAAGGGGAATTCATCCAGTTGTCATGCCGACCACATACTTGAATATGTGCTTTCAAAAGTAAATGACAAGTGCAATCAGCAAAAGAAACACAGTTATTAAGATAATGTAAAAAATATTTAAAATTACACTGCAATTGCACTCAGAATGGGTTTCATTCACAAACAAACCACTCAATCCTTTATTTTTCCGTCAGCCGCGTGTGTGTGTGGTTTGGAAATATTTCAAATTGGAGAGTGAATGCCGGCCTGTAATGTGTGCACGACCAGCAAGCTGCGAGCCAGTCGTGGCAGAGCCACATTTAATACAACCAATTTAGTACGGCACCTAAAAGACAGACATTCAACTAAATATAGTGAGTTAGACGACACCTAAACAACAAACCTGCAGGATAAAAGGAGAAAATGTTCCTCCAGACAGAAACAAGGACCAAAAAGATGAGAGATAGGGAAAGTGGATCCAAGGCTTTGGATAATACAGAAGTAGAAAAGACATGTTTCCCCTCCTCTTCTGGGGCTTTTAGGGCCATGATGCTCCTCAGCCTCTCTTTGTTCAAGTAAATACATAAAAAAAAACATGACAGGATGGCGTGGATGCAGATACCTTTTTTTCTTAAGGCACTGCAGAGCTTTTCAAATACAGGGGGTCCTCGAGTTACGACGGAGATCCGTTCCTGAGAATGTGTCGTAACCGAATTTCGATGTAAGTCGGAAGTCGTTAGTCGTAACATACATTCATTGTGCCATTGTGCATACTTTGTGCCACTAGATGTCGCTATAACACCACCCTACAATAAGAGTTTACTGTGGTGAATTGCCTTTTGTCCCTCTTGTCCCTTGACATCGCGAGTGTAATGAGCATTTCCTTTAGATTTCTGATATCAACCGTGTAGACCCTGTGTTGTGAATAAACCTACGGTATCACCACGATCCCGAACCCCCCCCCCCCCCCCCCCCCCCCCCCCCCCCCCCACCCCAACAAACAAAAAAAAAAAGTAAACACAAGGCAGAGTAGCCTAGCTGTGCTGTGGAGGTGCTGGAGAGCCGGCAGGCGCGCTGAGAGACAGAGAGAGCGCTCAGCAACTAGTTCCCATGCGAAGTCTGTACATATTTACGGGGCAAACCGCTTAAGTCGAAACAAGGAAGTTCACGGGAGATGTGTCGTAACCACGAAAACAATGTAACTCGCGACCGTCGTAACTCGAGGACCCCCTGTACATGTGTCAGATCTCGGATCAGATATCTGTGAAAACAAGTTTTGCAAACTTACGAAAGCAACTTATTGCTTATTGGGCCATCTCCCTCTACACTTACACTAACTTTAATTACATCCCATTCTTAATCTGTAGGATTTAATATGGAGTTGGTCCAACCTATGCAGCTATAACAGCTTCAGCTCGTCTGAGAAGGGTGACAAGGTTTGGGAGTGTGTTTATGGGAATTTTTTTGACCATTCTTCCAGAAGCACATTTGTGTGGTCACACACTGATGTTGGTTGAGAAGGCCTGGCTCACTGTCTTCACTCTAAATCACCCCAAAGGTGTTCTCTCAGGTTGAGGTCAGGACTCTGTGCAGGTCAGTCAAGTTCATCCAAACGACTTTTACGTGGCCTACCATTGCGTGACGAGTAATGGTAGGTAAGCGAGTTGCTGTTGTTCCCAATCACTTCCACTTCGTTATAGCACTACTAACAGTTGTATAAAGTATTGGTGTTGGGGTTACTTGGTGTGGGTAGCTTCTGCCGGAATGTCGTGTCCATAAACAAACATATCCAGGTTTTTAGTTGACCTTTTATTGTCAAATACTGAAGGTCATAGCTGGTATCTATAAACAATGAATGAAAACTTCATTCAATAAATCCTCACAACAATCTCAAACAATAGCTCTTAAACATACATACACTCCAGGAATAATGTAGGCCAAACATATAAGGATTATATAACATACAACTCAGGAGAACAATGGCAGGCATGGCACACAAACAATTGCAAGCACATAAATGCACACTATCTTTCAACCAAGCACAAGCCACCAAACAATAATCTTTGGTGGCTTCAAATAAAAAAGAGGATTGAGATATTCAACTATACATTGAATACAAAGAACAAATAAAACTGACATGGTAAGAAACACAGCTACTCATGTGAGAGAAACAGGGAGAGCAGTCATCTAACACTGGACACACAAACAGCCCTAAACTATTAAAATCAGGTGTGGCAAAAAGGGAAGGTGAGTTGTGGAGGCGGGACCAGGAAATGATTGACAGGGATTTTGAGTTGTGACTTCAAGTTGATTGTGGAATATTTAGTCTTGAGGAAATTTCACAAACAGACTTATTGCGCAGGTGGAATTCCCGTTCCGTCACAAATGTTTGGAGAAGCAGTGTGCAGGCCCAGAATGCTTGGTTTTATACACCTGTGGCTGTGGATGTGATTGGAACACCTGAATCCAATGACATAGATCATTAATCTACTCTCTCACTCTCTGTAGCTGAAGCCTGTGGCAGTGACGGACAGCGCTTTAGCAAGACGTTGTGATCAATGGCACTTACATCTTGATGGTGCTGTGCTGCTTTTGTGCGAGTATTTATCAAAAGCTGACGCCTGAGAAGCCATTTCTCCTACACTGTTTTCTATGAGTAAAAAAAATATTCACAAAGTGTTTGTCTTCACTGTACGATGTATGATCAGAAGTCTCAGCCTCACACATCATATGTCGTACGTCATACACCGCTTCACTGGTCTGCTTCTCCACTGGTTAATGAGTGCTGACAGTGTGACAGCGGTCTATGTATAATTAACAATGACAAGATGCATGAACCGCATATGCAACACTGAAATGTATTATAGAGTCACTAGAATTGTTTTTTTTTTCATGAAGATAGAGGCATTGAATGTAAGAAAAGTACGTTTTCATCTTAACCTCTGAAGGCTGTCAGGTGTGTCAGTGGATATCAATGATCAATGAAGCTGATGCATGAATATGAAGCGCATTTAGAATTCATCACAGCGTCTGTCATTGATATGCTGCACCATACCACTAGTTCCCTCTAAATCTACCATACACAAGTGGGGTTAAACTCCCCATGCTCTTCTGGTATTGATCATATATTTTCTCTTAAGTTACCACCCAGGTTGGCATCAATATTGAGTCCCTCTTACACATTAGTGGGTAATACAGTCCTTTTGAGAAGATATCAAATGGTATAGTGAATGAGGCTTGTTTTTGCTGTGGATCGGGGCATATAACTATTGAATGGGGGTTTTAAATGAATGTATATGCATTTCGATCAACCCGCAAGGTGCACAGTGTAGAAAAAAGTGTGGGAAAAGAGGTAAGATGTTGCTGAAAATAGAGCGTGATACAAGACGCGCTTCTTCAATGTCCTGAATTGGATTGGGTGTAGAAGTGAAGAGGTACTGCGGTTGATGGGATTTTTTTCATCAGTGACTTGTGTCGCTCTCAGCTTGTCAGCTGTCAATGCAACAAGCAATCTACCAACCATCTACTCCCCCCGTAAACCCTACTGGGCTCTCACACAAAGCTGATGTAGATTGCATAACTCCAAGCACTTGTTCTTCTACCTTTGAGTCCCATCACAGACAAGTGATTCAAACGTGTGCAGGAGCAGCTGGTGTTTGTGTCTTGCTTGCCTCTGGCTTCTGAGTGACAGTGAACTCAAGAAATATCAAGACGTCCCTGCATGTTCGACACTGTGCAATACTGTGAAATGTATTGGTGCAGGATGGAAATAATTTCTGAACCAGATTAACAGAGAAAAGCTTTCAAGCTTTTTTGTGAACATGTATCCATAGTATGTATACACAGTTTCCACATGGAGAAAGCCAATATTTACTCTAGAGACTGGTTAGTCATAATAGTCATAATCCCTGTGATGCCCCCACTGTCAACACTGGGTCATAACTGTCCTGCTGCAAAGGTCTGAGTGCAAAGAATTGTTTGGACGCCACTCAAAGGTTATTCATGTTCCTGTTTCGATGCCATCACTGATTCGTCTTGATGTTTGGGCTCAGTGTATGCATTTCACTCCAGTCATCTTGGTCTTCAAAAGCCCTCCACCAAACACAGCATTCATATTGAAATGAGGGCCCGAATGATCAATTCCCACATCATCAGAGCAAAGAACTTCCTTCCATCTCATTCCAATCTCCTACGGGGAAGAAGCAATATTGTGTATTTCAGTCAGCAACCTTCATTCTTCTATTTCTTTTTCTTCCTCCTGCCGCAGACACCACCCCACCCCCCACCCTTCCCATCCTCCCACCCCCCACCCCCCGCTTTTGGGATAAGAAGTACTGATACCTTTTCCTGGGCTCTTGACTTGACTGTAACGTCACCCTCCCTCACACATCAGAGTACAAATGTCTCAGAGTCACTATAACAAATATTACAGCCTAATGAGGGCTGATAAATGGACATCATCATCATCATCCATCAGGCCTTGGAGGTTATATGGACACAGACCTATTCCTGGGAGTGGGAGCACATCATGAACTCACAGCCCTGTCTCATTTTAATTAAGCCGAAGGCACGGTCGTGAATTATATAGTGCTTTACTTCATCTTTGGACTCATGAGAAGCTCACGCTTGTGTGCTATCAAAATCCCTGAGTGAAACATCAAGACGATAGTTGATGTTTTTGCTCATCTCTTAGATGTATTTCTTATATAAATAATCAAACCCAGTCAGTCCTGATGTGAAATATAAATTAACACCAGGAATCAGGATTGAAACCTGCCATGTTTCAAATCCTCTGATTATTTGTGGTATGCAACTATATGGATGTAACACATTATTTATCCAGACTGTGTAACACTGTATATACACACGCGCATATGCGTTATGTGTGTTTGTTCTGTTTATTGACTCATACCACAGGACAGAGAGCAGAGCACAAAAACAATAGATGGACCAAAAGATTATTATGAATGGCAAGCAAGGTCATGCAGAATCTTACAAGCTATGATTAACAAGACCTCAGAGAGATCCCGTCCTAAACTCAATGACAAATATGTGCATAAACATGTGGAAGGGTTTACCTGCAGGTTTTAAACAGCATCAGATGCTGCTGAGTACTTTGCTTTGCAAACACAACAGTACTCTCTGGTTCACAGGCAGTCTTATGTTGTATTACGTTGTATTTCCTGTGGAAACCTTTCATCAACAGTTGTATGCTGATTTAGAAATAGTGATCTTGATACTGTTTCTGATCTACACAAGGAATTGCTTCTTACATACAAGTGCTTACCACTTACGTGTAAGAACAGACATATAAACATATGCAGTCTGTTCAAGTGACTTTTTATGACTTTTAGCAGCAGCCTCAAACGCTCAGGATGCCAAAGCTTCAACTGGAATTCAAACTCATACTGAATCTGAACATGACAATGTAACACAATCTGTTGTAGCATACTAATATAAATTCTGCTGTGAAGGTGATTTCATCTTGCCATTGTAAAGAAAACTAAGACCCGTGTCAACAAACTTGACATTAAGCCGGTGACTATGACGCTGTTTACGGATAAATAGCAACTTCAAAGATAACTCAGGTGATAAATCACACAAACATATAACCAGCTGCTTTGTGCTCAGTGAACTGCTATACAAACTACCTGGTGGTGGGTGTCTATACCATGGAGCACAAATGGCAATAGATCAGACCGTGAGGTTAAAATCTGATTGTATTACCTTGCAAATTAAGACAAAAGTGCTGTATGCTGCAAATAAATTAAAAAAATGCTCGTGCAGCACTGTTATTATTTGATTGATTTCTGTAGCTTTCACCCCTCCCAATGTGTGTCATGTATAATATATAATATAATACAGATGTTTTCTTCCTGGACATGTCGCTTGCAGCTCAGGTTGTTGTCATCATAACAACATCTGTTAAAAGTATTTTCACTGTACATTGCAGGATATAAATCTAAAGCATTTCTCATGTTTCCTTTTTCTTGGTTACAAATATTTGGGGATAGGCGGAAAGGAGGTGGGGGAGGGTTTGCTTGGATTCAATTATGATGCCATGACCTGTCAGCTGCACCTCACCCCACTGCTGCCGGACACACTGCTGGTCATTCTATTAGCGCTAAAGGTCAGAGTTGAGACCCAGCAGGCTGCCTGACAGTCACTGATAATGGTCAAGGCACGTGACTCATTGTGGGGAGCTTTCTGGTGGATTTGTTGGGTCCCAAAACCATTGTGGCTTTTTCAGCTGACGCGTTTGCGGAGAGATTTCACAGAAACGTAATAATCGCCATAATAATCGCCATATGCTGAGTTTCACATGCGCTGAAGCTAATGAGGCACATACATGTTACTGAGAAAAAAAACACGGCAATTATCTTTGATAAACATGTGTCTGCCTGAAAGCTTCCCCATCTCCAAATGAAGAAACAAAGTAAAACTTGTGAAAATTTATTTGGTAACACACCTCACTGGCTGATTGAAAAGTGCTGAAGCTCAAAAATGTGAACACATTATTTTTTCCAGTGATCATCTCTCTGAATATTTGAAGATATTTTACAGAAAACGACCTGATACGATATAAGGACATATAAAACACTGAAACACACACAAATTCATATGATACACACAATAAATATATATTAAGATATACTACATTATGCTTGTCACCATCACATTACACAGCACACAAATTCATTTGTGAAAATTAAAGACTGCTCGTCTGTTTCACTCGTTATACACCATAAGCTTGAACTGAAGTAATTCCTTGAATACAAATGATTTGTCCACTGCATGATTCTTCTGACGTCAATAATGATGTCCTCCACATTATATTCACACCATGTTCAACAGGCGTCTGTCTACCTGCTGCCCGACAGGCTCTTGAGGCTGATGTACAGGGAGCTGACCATGGTGGCCTCCTCCTGAGTGGAGTCCTTCAGCTCAGGCTGGTCCACGCACATGGTGGCCACCAGCCTCTTGGGCAGCTGCCCGCTGAACAGCAGGTAGATGCAGGGGTTGGCACAGCTGTTCAGACTGGCCAGCAGCATCAGGATGGTGAAGGTTGCAGCTGGAGACACACAGGGGGTAAAGATCACATGAGCCCTTCTCCCCTTTCAGAGAGGACCTGACTCCTGGCTACAAGATACACACACTTTAACGAGATTAGAAAGAGCGGGGATCGTTGTATGGCAGCCAGCCCAAATACCATGTACTCTTTCTATTATTATTATTACTATTATTACTATTATTATTATTATTATTATTATTATTATATGGTGATTATTATTATAGTGATTATTGTTGCATATATGATAAGTAGTGAGAGCCATGTGGTCTTACTCTGAGTGGGAGCCTCCACGTCCCACACAGACCAGAGCTGCACGGTGAAGAACGGCGTCCAGCAGATGATGTAGGTGAGCACGATGACCACGGTCATCTTCACGGTCTTCGCCCGGGCCTTGGACACACCGGCCACGCTGCTGGCCCTAGAGGACAGCGGCCTGCTGGCCGCGTCTCCGGCGGTGTGTCGCTTCGTCTGGAAGTTGGCGCGCACGGTGCAGCAGATGCGCACCTGGCACACGATCACCGTGAGGATGGGCAGGACGAATATGACCAGGGTGGTCCAGGTCACGTAGGCTCTCAGTCCCCACGGCTTAATGAACTGCGCCCAGCAGTCGAACACACCGGGAGCGACCTCCACCCGGGAGAAGATGAAAACCTGCGGGAGGCTGCCTATGAGGGAGACGCACCAGGCGGCGCACACGGGGCCGTTCCAACGCGCCCTGCGCCTCTGGAACGTCACCATGGGGTTGCAGATAGCCTGATACCGGTCTATCGTCATCGCCACTATCATATAGGTGGAGGCAAACATCCCGACCACCTGCAGGTACTTCACCGCGCGACACAGTACATCCGGTCCGACGAACCTGTCCGTGATGTCCCACATGAGCTGAGGACAGACCTGGAAGAAAGTGACCACCAGGTCTGCGACGCACAGGTGGAAAACGAAGACGCGCATCCTGGAGAGCTGCTTCCTCCGCTTCCACAGCAACAAGAGGAGCCCGAAGTTCAGGATCCCAGCGGTGATGAAGATGATGGAGAGGAGGACTATCTCCACCTGAGCCAAGCGCTCATCCCGGGGCTCGTCCCCGGGCAGCGGGCTCCCCAAAGTGAGGTTACTGGTGTTCACGCTGGACCAAGCCATGTTCTGACGAGACACAGCCCGCACAGCAGCGATCCACGTGGATCCAGTTAGAGGAGAGACATTTAGAGATCACAGCCAAGTGCACACAGGCAGCATCGGACTGGATGTGACTGACAGTGGTCAATAAAGAGCGTTGTGGTGGACTGAGGGCTGGATCTCCCGGATGGAACAAGCAGAGCCTGCAGGCAGAAAGTGAGGTGTTGCTAATTGAGAGCATCGGGCTTTATTTCTCATCTGGGCAGGAGGGAGGAGCGACTCACACTTTCTCACACTGCCACACACACACATACACACAGGCAGAGGATATACATCACATATGTGTAATTTGCAGGCTAATCCACTTCAAACTACAAAAAACAAAAATCACCATGTAAGTGCCTTTAATTAAAACATAATTTCTTTACTAAAACATAACCAAGAAATGAGATATACTGTACAACTGTAGCAGCTTTAACAACCAAACATCTGCTTTAACAACAGATACAAGTTATATATAAGTTCAACTTTTTTTTATATGGCGATGCAGATGAAAACAAACAGCCCTTCAGTGAATCAGGATGAAATTGCATTCAGTAAATATGCATAATCTCAGCTCTTTGTAGCAAGCAACCATCAACAATATGCATCATTGTGCTCAATCAATACCTGTGAGCAGCACAACTGAACTGTGTCTGCGCTGTTATTCTCATGGAAAACAAAGCCTCCTTTGTTTGTAATTTTAATTAAGGCTTTACATAAGTGAGGAGCTCGTCTTTGTCCATCTGATAATGACTTTTCTTCCAGATCTCACGGAGATTCTGTAAAGCGGCACCTATCTCCTTTCCTGATGTGACGCCCATCCTCCTCAGATCATGACCGCTGATGGGCAACCGAGGGATGGACCATCTGCAGAGCTCTGCCAGCAGCTTCTCCTCACCATTGTACTTTAGCAGCTCGCACACCTTGCTCCGAGAATCCAGCTCCCGACTCTAAAAAGATGCCGCATGTGTGAGATTTTATATAAATACTTGATTTTATGGTTTAATGTTGTCTGTCTTTTACTGTTCCTCTAAAATTCCAACATTTAGATGATCTGTGTGCTGAGGACTACACTGCTGTGGTGTGATCAGACTGTGACTATTTCACAATGGAAACACACCCATGTGCTGTTTTGAATCAAATATTTCTTAATGCTGATTGTTTTTTTCCCAACTAACCCTTGGCCTACTGCAGACCAGTGACCAGGGCACAAAAAGGGGAAAAAACTGAAATAACAACAAGTTTGTCACAAACTTTTCATATTCTATATTCCCCTATAATAAGATGGTCTTTGAACCACATCAAGTGTCTCTCATGTCTTACATGCAGGTATAGTATATTTCAGCATAAGCACCAGGTCAAGTAAAGGGGTCGATATGTGGGTTTGAAGTTGTTATTTAATCTGTAGTTGTTCTCTCTGATGACTTATACTTACATCGATGATGAAGTCAGTGTAGGGTTTGAGGCTGTCTGGCTCCTCCTTATTCTTGCTGAGCTCATGTCTGTATTTGATCAGAAACAGAGCCAGAGTCTTCTCCTCCTTGGACACCTTCAGTCGGACGTCCATCTTTTCCACTTCCTCTGGGCAGTGGAAGAGAGCAGACAGGATGGTCATGGATTTGGGAGAGTGGTCTTTGGCGTTCTGCCACACCTGTTTCATCCGCTCAACGTTGCCATCTGGAGGTAAACCTGAGGAGAAGCAAGCACCGGATTGGGGATAAGCGACAGACCACAACAGTAACAAAAAAATCAGGTTTTTAATGAAACGTGTCTGACATTGTGGTATCTCGTTCAAACACTGTTATGAAATACATAAACACAAGTCACTGGGGCATCACTCTAGTGCCGACTAATACCAGAGTTCAGGAGGCATCAATGTCTACCTCATCTCAAGAGATGCTATTGACTCATTCCCCTTTAGAAACAGATCCAAATTGCTAGGTTCTTGAGATTTACAGGCACTAATGATCCTTTTCATTAAGGCTCCCACTTTGCAGACAATGGCTTGGCAGCAGTCATTACTTGGTGTAGTGCATTTGATCTGAGTTGGGGAAAAAAAGAAAAGAAAAGGATGCTCCAACATCTCGCCCGACGTCAGCTGGGGGGGGGGGGGCAGCTGACATCGAGCGAGAGGCCAGCCTATCTCAGGGCCAACACAGAATATATATACAGACAAACAACCATTCATGCTGCCCCAGGTAGGATGATTTTTCACTAAACCAGCAAATTACCCAGTGTTAGATTTTGTCAAGCCAGCTACTTTAAAGAGCATTAGTAAAGTATTATTTTTACTGAAATGAAGTAATTTAAGGAAATCAGGTGATTCATATTTACATGTTTCTTCCCACAGATTTATCAAAACAATATTTTGGGTTTTTCGAGGGAGCTTTCTTATGTTTAGAAAATGGATGATGTCAAAATGATCATCATGGTTATCTCAACATGCAGATGAGATGTGGATTTTTTTAATAAAAAAACAACCAGACCAATTGGAAGTGTGCAATTTGAAAGAGGCAAATAATAGATACAGCTGCGTTATGGGAAGTTTAGGGGACAAGCAGGATCAAGCATTGTGTTTTACACACAGTGTGATTGTTGCAGAAACAGTGTAAAATCATTTTATAGCCCCCCCCCTTCACCTATGTACTGGGCCAGTTCCAGCTTGTACATCAGCTCCAGCAGATGAGCAGCATGGTTACCAACCACCATCTTCTTTAGTTCCACCCAAATGCGTTCCCCTGATATTGCTGCCAGTCCACGGCCATTTTCCTTGATTGCAGTCAGGGTCTTAGGCTCATGGTCATCAGGCTCTAAGGCCACCCTGCCATAGAACCTAGGTTGAAAGTAGAAGGCTAAGGTCAGTACATCTGACAATGACTTCAGTTTTCACATGTTGGAAAATATCTGTCATTTTTAGACGACAGTCTGAATTGGTTGAGATAAAAATGAAATGAAACGCAACAGTCCACCTAAAATATCGCAGTATTCGCAGGTAGTCCTCTTGTATTCTTTGCTCTGCGCTGCCAACAAATCTAATTTTATGGTTTTTCAGGTCTTCATATCCTCTGAAATAGTCGTACAATGTGCCATCGAGACCTGAGAGGATTGAACAGTCAACAAAACATGTTGAGGAGTTTTGACAAAATTGTGATAAAGTGTAAAAAGTTTACTGAGGGTACAGCCACACTAATAAAACAGCATTTTAACTGTTTTGTAATGAAACAGAGAAACAGAGATGCACACACACCTAGAAACATGGAGTTGATGGTGAGGTCTCTGCGCTCAGCGTCTTTCAGCCAGTCAGTGGTGAACTCCACCTCTGCATGACGTCCATCCGTCTGAACATCCACTCGCAAAGTGGTCACCTCAAAGTTCTCATTGTCTATCTATAAAGAAATAAAGAATAACACAGATGACCACAGTCTCATTCAAAAATAAAGTTGTTTACACATTACATATCTCAGGAACACTCTCCCACTATCAATCAGGATGGCTGATCAATTAACATCTTTAAACCACAGCCTGATACCAGTCGACCGTTTGTGAAACAAATGTGTTACCCTTGCTGTAATGGTCCCATGCTTCTCTCCTTTATTATTGATCATCCTGACGCCAGCAGTTTGAAACATGTGCTTCATCTCCTCTGGAGTGGCCGTTGTGGCAAAGTCCACATCTTCTGGCCGCTTCCCAGACAGCAGATCTCGCACGGCACCACCAGCGATCCTCAGCTCATGATTGTGCTTTGCAAACAGCCCTGCAAAGACCAAACAACACTTCGATGAATACAGCAACCTTTCAGAGGCAGTGTGAAACACACGTTTTACTGATGGAGCTAAACCTGAAGAGTTAATGATCTGTCAGAACTATGGATTACTGTCTCTGGCTCAGTTTCCCAACTGTGTGCAAGTGTAAAAATATCTATCAAGAGTTCCCTGGTTCTTTCAATGCTCAAAATAACCAAAAAAAAAACTTAATTTTTTTTAAAGGATTTGTCGTTTTAGAACAGTAATTTGAAGTAACAGCCCATAACACACATCATTAGATCTGGACATTAGAATTTCATAGAGAATTCACAAAGATCAGATAAGAACATATCAGCAAACATTAATCCTTGACACAACATATATAAACATCAATGATAAGGGTCTAATAAATCTGTATGAACCACGTGTCTATGTGAGACAGTGCTGTATCGATCCATATATACAATACAAAACAAAAGTATTCTTACTGTAGCAGCAATGTTTGTTCAGCCCAAATTTTATTCATTCAATTTTCATTTACATTCGACAATTCACATTACCCACTATTGAACAGCCTTCCTGGCAATAACATTATAACGTTAAAGCCACATAAAAGGAACATTTCGTCATCTTCAAAAACAAAACAAAATTATTAGCAGTTCCAATATGGCTTCTACAGGTATCATGTATTGTATATGAATGACTATTCACGTTTGAGAGTGCAGTGAGACAGATCTGAAATGTGAAGATTCACTCAGCGGTTTTAGTTTCAGGTTTGCTCTTTCAGTGAACATGAATTTACATGACTCTCAACACATGCTGTTAATGGGATCATTAATGATACGCTGTCCTGCCTCCTGTCAAAAGCCAGGCGCCTCTGGGGACACATCTGTAGGAGCACAGAGAGCTAAGTGACACAGCTCACCTACGAGTCCGTTCAGTCCATCGGAGAACAGAGACTGAAACTCAGCGGTCTTCAGCCGCATCGTGGACAGGCTCCTCCAACACAAACAGGCCCTGCCAATCACACGAGGCCTCAGTAGCCTGCTCCACATCTGCTCAAACAACAAACACGTTCCTCGCGCGCGTACGCTTCACTCGCAGCATGCTAATAGCTACATGTTCAAATATATCAGACGGAAGCGAACGCGACTTTAATGTGACAGTTTGTGGACAAAGGACGCAGTTACAGCTCCCTACTGTCACTGTTGTCATTAGCAGTGACCCGACATTAGCGTTGCGGCTGAACAGGAAACGTTGCAATAACATGCAGCTGCTGGCCAATAGCGCGAGGTTTCGTCAGGCTCAGGGGGGAGGGGCTTTAAGAGCGCGTGCGGTCGGTAGCTTCTCGCGAGAAGAGCGCTTCAGGTGAAGTTTGCCGGAGCCGTCGGTGTCAGTTGTTGTGTGGCAGAGTAGCGGACACCGCAGATCAACAGCTGATGGCGAAAGTGGAGCTGACTCCGCTCCGACCGTGGGACGACTTCTTCCCCGGATCCGACAGATTCGCCAGACCGGATGTTAAAGACCTGGCGAAGTGGAACAACAGAGTCGTCAGCAACCTGCTCTACTACCAGACGAATTATCTGGCTTTAGCAGTGACTGTCTTCTTTATTGTCGGGTAAAGTTAAATACGTACTGTTTGGTTTCGACATGTTTATAACACGTTTATCACAATTCTTTTTACTTTTTTGCATTACTTCCTGGTTGCGTATTTGCAATGTAGCCTGCTTTACATTGGTTTAAAATGAAGGCGCAGACAGGATGTAGACGTCTGCCTGATGAGGAAAAGAGATGAGGGGACACCATTAGAAATGCGTTGTTCCACGTTATGAACTGTTACTGTGAAGTTGTCAGCAGTCAGTACAGTCAGAGTCTGTGTCCCTGACTGTGTGATTATGTACAAACATAATGCATGTTTACATGAGGATTCCAGGATGTTGACACGCTGCCTGAGGAGTTTGGAGTCAGTGTTAAGCCTGACATGAAGCAGACTACAGTCAGATCACTGCTGACTGATCCCTGACCTGCTCCGTTATCTGATACACACGTTCACTCTGCTCAGAGAACAACAGATTAACCATCTGCTTTATGAAATAACTTGACTCGAGCTGCCTCTTTGTTCCACCACGACTAAAAATAGTGATGCCCTCTGTCCTGGACTGAGCTTTGTGATGACATACTGTTTGTCCAGTCAGCTGTTGCACTGCAAATGACACAGTTATGAGACCAGAAGCCGAATCAGCTTGACCCCACATCACTGGTTAGAGAAAAACAATCAATCCTGAATAATCACACTAATCCAATCAAAACTGAACTCTTATCCATGTTCTCTTGTTTCAGCGTTTACACTCCAGTTAATGGTCATCTATAACCAACAGTTTTACTTTTCCAGATACAGTGTGATTTAACATCTAGATACAGAAATATAGATACAAAGGTTTTCTTACTGGTTTCTGCAAACCATTGGATACATGACGTTGTAGGACAGAAAATCCAAATATGTCCATTAGAGGGCAGTGTAGTTTGAAAATGAAAATTCTGATACTGCACTGAATATCCAGTTGATCAGCTGTTGTTTTAGTTTGTCTTTTTTTTCTTTTGAGATATTTTGTTGAATGCAGTGGAGGAAAACTCTGTTGTTGTTGTACAGACAGCGTTTAAACACTTGGTGGAGTCAGTGAGCACACACATGATGGCTGCCTGTACTCCAGGTGTAAATTGACCTCCCTGCCCTCTGCTGTGTTGTGTTGCATCTCTGCAGGTTCTTGAACCCTCTGGGGATGGTCACAGCCATGGTGGTGGTGTCGGCCGTCTTCCTGGGTTCAGTGTGGGCCGGAGAGAACAGAGCTGTGATCAACAACTTTAAACGGCAGAATCCCACAGCATTTGTGATCGCTGTCATGGTTGCCAGCTATATGTTAATTTCCTTGCTGGGCAGTGTGATGGTGTTCATGTCGGCAGTCACTTTACCTCTAGCTTGTAAGTTCAAGATAAACGACACAGATAAATGGCGTGTAAAGGTTATATACTGTATGTGATACTGCAGTGTAATTTTCAGCATTAAAGCAGAGACTGTGATCAAATTTAGTTGATGATTAAAACCATTTTATTACTAAATAAATGTCTTCTTTTGATTATACCGACCTTTTCATTTAAATCAGAACAAGGTCTTCGGCATTTTCAAAAACAGTCAAACATGTTATGTCAGATCCTCAGAGACTGATGATGTCATAGTTTATAGGTTTGTTTTTGCCAAAAGGTTCCAAACATTACCCATCTCTTTTCCATCTGTCTTCCAGTGATATTTGCACACGCTTCATTTCGCCTGCGCAACATGAAGAATAAACTGGAGAACAAGATAGAAGGTGCAGGACTGAAGAAGTCACCCATGGGCATTTTGCTGGAGGCTCTCGGTCAACAGGAAGAGAACTTTCAAAAGATCCAGAGCTTTCTGGAGGGAAAACTGAAGGAGTGATTGGACTTGTACATGCACACATGTCAGCTCTGTCTGTTTGGCCAAAGATCTTGATTTTTTGTCTTCGATGTAAAAACTAACTGTATCTCTGAGTCTAGACCTCTTAAAGATTTGTTTCATACAGTCTGTTTACCTGTGTGTGGTTTGAATCGAGGTTTGTTATCCTTCCCTCTGGACTATCTGTCACACTCCGCCCAGAACTTGTCGGGGCACTTTTCTCAAACAGTGATGAGCACGTCTCCGTGCTGCCTCACGTCTCTGCTATGCAGCGTCAGTGCTAACCACAGCTGCAGACGCCTTGCTCAGTACGATATCTGTGTTTAATCAGTCTCCGAAACAACCGGCAGCGCTGCCAGTTGATGCTCAGCGAAAACTGTGAAAGGAATCCAAGTGTTGTGTTTTAACAAAGAATAAAAAAAGTGCACAGTCGACACACATCACTGCCAAAACACTGCGAGGGCTGGATTGTCTCCTCACATGAAATGCAACAGTTTACTGAAGTGCTCTTTTAAATGGAAACCGACCAACCTCATGCGCAATCAGAAAGAGTCCAGACTAACAACAACAACTGAGTCAGACAATGTCGATATTCAGACTGAAGACTTCAAAGGAGCGCGGGGTCTTAACCTGTGCCCATCAGTATTCCTCCTGCACCTCTTACTGTTTAATCCTGACACTGCCCCCTGGGTGATGGATTGTCTAACTTTGCTTTCCTCACCCCAGTGTTAATCAATGGGCTGCAGTAGATTATAGTGTGGAGAGATGAGAGCGCTGCACGGTGACAAAGTGGATTCATCTGCAGTCATTCACCTCCAAATCCGAGTTACTCGCTGCGTCAGCGACTTTGGCTGTTGCATATTGGATTCCATTTGAAATTGACTGCAGATAGCAAGAACCCATCTGGAACATAATGCTCTGTTATTTGGTTTGAAGGGGCAGCGTGTAGGGTGATGGGGAAAAATGTGAAGATGAGAACGATGTGCATTAAAAACAGTAACCAATCGAGCATGTGATTTTTTTGAAAGTGTTTTCAGAAATCCGAAAATCATGTTCAACCATTGGAACAGCAGAATATTCAGTAGCACATGTGCTCTGTGAGGAGCGTGTGATATTTCTGAAGTGAACCCCACTGATGACCTGCACACTCAGGTGTAACAGTACTCCACTGGCTTCAAGGCTTTACCACCCCCATGCTACAGCGGTGATTTATGTCCCCTGCTGCGGTGCCCCATCTTCATCCATATTGTGCAACTTAGGAGAGAACACAAGCACCCGTGGCGTGAACACAGTCAGATCTCTGGGTGCACAGTGGAGGCCCTTGTTCTCACTGCTGCAGCTGCTGGGAGGAACCACCAACATGCGTGTGTGTCGCACACCCGACAGGTGGTTGTCCACCGTGCTTCCTCCTGAACAGACATGTGGAGGTGCTGCTACGTTCTACAAAGCAGCACTTTATCCTTTCTTGGTGTCATTACACTAATCGGCCACACTAACTTGTCATTGTGAAACAGGCGTGACTGTGTTCACAGGCAGTTGTCAGTGAAGGAACAGAAGTCGATGGATGTGACACACAAAAACGAATCTGTGCACTGTGTGGGCACCAGATGCTTAGGAACAAACACTCGACTTGTGCAGGATTCGGACTTGCACCATATCCCTCCTGTTTAGTTTCCACAGCACAAAGGCGTGGGACAGAAACATTTTTGCATCGTACAATACTTGATTGTGTTTGGTCAGGCAAACTTTGACAAGAAGCTTCCTTCAAGTTGACCTCTCCAGTCCCCACCCCTCCTCCTCCTCCTCCTCCTCGGCTTGCCTGAGAGGCTTTGGCTTTTGGCTGGCTAAGCCGGTTAGTTAGCCTCATAACTCAAATAGACTGTCATTCAGCAGATCCGGCTGCCAGGACCCACACTGCAGCTGATCACATGACTCCTTAACGATGACCTGCTGCGACCTCTGCAGTCTGCTGCATCCTCACGTGAGGATGCAACCTCCCTGAACGCCCACACTGCTCTTTTCTGCCTCCTTCGTGGGAGGTCATCCACATTAGCAGACGAACAAGACTTCGGTGTGTGTGACTGGTCAGCGAATCCGAACACTCAGCCTTCATAACTTCTCAGCCATTACCTCATAGATGAAAGTGCAATGTGCTGATCCTGGGGGTTGTTTCCAGCTGTGTTCAGATGTTCATGTGTCATACTTATTCAAAGGTTTGGTATTTGTATGTTTTTTGACACCACCAAAAGTCATAAGGTAGACTTGTACTCAAAGTCATACAAAATATAAAAAAATATTTTAGGCAAAATGAAAGTACAAAATGATCACTCCATGAAGTTGATATGGTTAACTTGTCCTGTAATAAAAGCCACTTGGTTGGTGGCGCAACAGTAGCCTCATGAACTCCCATTAACTTCAGGGTGGGATATCTGGTTCTTTCAGTTTGATCCCTGGTTGGTGCTGGAACAGGATGCTTATAATTGATACCATTAGAGCCTTTTTGGTGAAAACAATGTCAACTCCCCAAAAATGAAGCAAAAAAATCATGAATTGCCCTCTGATGATGTTGTGTTAACCACCACAATATGGGACAAACATTGTGGTCCGTTGAAGAGGAGACAATCCCTAAAATACACTGTGGTTTTTGAGGCTTTAAATCAGGAGTCATCTGATTCAGGTACAAGTTAAATGATTATAATAGAACTTTTCATGGAGCTGACTGAAGTCTGAGACCCAGTTCTAATCTGCTGTCCACATTTGAGGGACTCCATCTGTAGTTATTCAAGAGGAAATCACATAGGGGCTCATTGTTTATGTGGTGGAGTGTCAGCTGGAACAGCCTCCCATGATGTCTGGCTGCAGCTGGTGTGAAGCAGCAGAGGAAATAGAGACAGAGGGAGACAGCTGGATGCAAAACACTTCAGCCCCCTCACTGCCTCTGGTAAAGCCGAGGAGCTGGAAGTATCGGAGACCTCCCCTGTGTGCACTCAGGGAGCATAACATTGAGAGGCACTGCAGGCAAATAAAGCTGCTCAGCTATGGCCATCTTAAAGAGGCGTCTGCTGCCAGGGTATACGCTTGCAGACGTCCAAAATGTATAGAAGGAAGGGAGGGAAATGAGGCGAAAGGTTACAGCATTATCTATGAGAGGGTGGAGGCTCAGCACACACTCTACAGCCGACTTCTATTGCACCAATGCCTGCAGGGAGGGTTTGGTGCCATAAACACTGGCTTGTCATGAAGAGTGAGACTGAGGAGGTTTTAGCTCACAGAGGGTGTGACACAACTTTAAAGACCGGTTTAGTCAGTTTATGGGTTACACACACACACACACACACACACACACACACGCGCACACACACACACGAAAACAAAATAGCCTGGCTGCACATCAAGCTGTTGAGAAAATATAGAGGGACGGAGCTCTTAAGTGGGAAAGCAATTTTAAAAGCAGACCATTTATTCATAATTAGCAATCATCTTCACAGATTGCATCTCTGCATTTATTCTTACAGGCTCAAAAACTGAAAATGGCGTCTAAACAAGACTTTAGGTTGGTGTGGGTCTACATCCTCCCATTGAACAGGCGTTCAGTTATCTAATTTAAAGGGGTTTAGACATAAATCCTGCATTTTCTATACTGAGAGGGAAGAGATTTTTTTCCTTAGTCTTAGTCCATGTGACGTTCTTAATAAATATCAGCTTCAAACCTCACAACTGATTCAAATGCTGATTTTTTTTTATTCAAACAAATGCGATGATACAAATGACTAAGAACCAGCTTAACGACAGTTGTTTACTATATATTACATGCTTTTCAAATACATAAAAAATTTCTAAAAAAAGAAAAAAGACAGAACCAGTGTATTTACAAAACCAACATTTTCATACATCTTCATTATCGGAGAGAAATTAGGAGCACCAGTCCATGAGTACCAGCATGGATGAAATAACCGTGTTAAAAATAAAAAAAAATATCATACGAAACAGAGCTAATCTTGATTTTCTGTCTTCTTGCAGTGGCTGATCAAATGTGGCAGTCATATCAAAAGAAGGTGACTGAGTAATACTCCGATGGTGGAACCCAGTACAGTATTTGGCTCAATTGTACTGACAGGTGAGAACTAAGCACTATGCAAATGACAGGAAGCAGGAAGTACAGTAAGCACAGTGGTAGTCTGAAGTCATGCTGTCTGATAAAGCTGGATCTGGTGACTATATGACGTTCCAGGAAGCAGTATCTGTCGGACTCATTTGTAATGAGTTCAATCCTTCATTCTTAAGATGTCTTTATCAGTCCTTGTCTGATCCTTCATGGTAACTGATTATACTTGTGTGTATAAGTAGCAGAACGTTCTCCTTGTTCATTGTGGCTCAGTATCGTCTTACAGAGACGGTCCAAGTCCTTGGTTTGACGTTGGCATTTCCATAGAGAAACACTGGAGAAATTTAATTTTGTTTTAGTGTTCCCTTTGGCTGTACCACATAGTCCACAGCAGGTCCAGGTATAGTTTCAGTGCACAACTGCCATCACCACAAACATTTGCAATCCACACACTTAGACACTGCTTTGAGGTTTTGTTTTCATTTAAACATGAGCATGTACAGTAGTTCAGTTGAGCAATTGTGTTCATGAGGTTCCTTCATTCTTTGGATCCAGTTTACAGAAAAATAGGTAAGTGCAGTCTAAGGCACAATGACAACTTGTCAAGGTGAAAGATTCATATGGAACAGGATCTTTACACTATTGTTCCCGGTTTTGAGTCTTCATGCCAGTAAATCCTCCCCTGGTCCTCTGGGTCCATATTAGTGTGCATTTGGTTGCTGACATCTATGTAAGATCTGAAATAAACAGACATGATTGAAACAAATTAGACAAGTGACGAACTGAATGTACTGTAGCTTGTGACTGGTTACACATGGGTTTAGAATGAATTACCCTGGGATATGACTATCCAGCTATATACCAAGATCAGGAAATGCTAAAAAACACAAATGTTTTCACAGTGAAAAGAGTTTGTATCTCTTTTGTCAGTGTGGTCAAGAGCATCCCTCCAGAATCAATTATGCCACCCTAAATGTTAAACTCAAGTTTTAAAACCCAGGGTCAAACATTCTCAGGAGCAGGTGCACATGGAAATTAAAAATACGCACAGCCTCCAAATGCAACAATGTTCAGGGGTCACATTTTCCCTCTGCTGCATAAGTGCTCACCCACCACCACCAAAAGTCAACCAAAAATGCAGTCAAAAATCAGAGAGATTTAAATGATTTGTTTGATTTGAATGAGTTTTTTGTCAGTCCCTGCTGCCGATGTAAAGGATGTACCATCATTACTATGATATAACCATTCTCATTTCTCACCCTTTCTTCTGTGCTGTGACTTTGATTATTGGGGGAAAGGGTTAATTTTCCCAGTCAGTAGCATAGGCAGCAGAACCAGACCTCTCTACAGGCCCTACAGGGCATGCCATCCTATTACAGCTCCGCCACTCAAACTCTGGGGGACATCTGCACATAAGAGGGGCAAAGGTCAAGGGTGAATGGCAGCTCTTGGGCTGGGAGCCTCTGCATATGGCATACAGCAAAGAAAAAATAAGAGAGAAATGTGACCACTGGATAGCAATAAGCTTGCTGAGAAAAGAGGTAGGGCAGGCATGTTTTTACAGAAGCCATGCAGTTACCTTATCATACAGGACAATGGACAATCATTAAAACGTCTCAAAAATGCAAAATTCACATCAACGAGCATACTGTAAGTCAAACTGGAGACAAACTGAACGACGCAAACGCACAGGCTCTGGCTGTCGGGGTTTACTTACTAGGAGCTACCTTTAGTAAAGGACACCTTACTGAGCCTGTGCCCTCTGAAGGATTGTGACGCCGCAGGGCTGGAGGCCACCTGTCTGACCTGACAGGCAGGGGAGTAAGAGGAGGAGGTAAAAGAGGAGGAGGGCAGGGAGGAGGTGTAGGAGGAGGCTGAGGAGGAAGTATTAACAGGAGGAAAGGCACAGCACCTCCGACCATCAGGGCTGTGCCCGGAAGTCTTTAAAAGCTGAGAGACGCCATATCTATAAGAGAGCATGGACCAGTGTGACTTCTGGCTGCACAGATTATATAATCTGTTAAAGAAAAGGAAACACTGACTACACATTAGTCCATAGGAGTGTTGTGTGTTAAGGATAACCACTCCAGGTAATTAAACACTAGTGCTTAGCTCTAGGGATAAGGAGGATCAGGGAGTGGCTTACTGGATAAGAAGCAGAGTTGAAGCCAAGTTTTTTTTCTCACCTGCTATGGGCAGAGTGGCTGTATGGGGCTGTACTGCAGGAGTAGGATGGCGGCGCATGCATAGGCATGTCATATTCCGACATACCACCACTCATGTGGCTGTGCCAGTTTCCAGCGGAGGACACTGAGGACACTGGAGGAAAAATTGCACATTAGTAATGAATCACCGACATGGGAAACTCCCGTCAACAACATCATGTACTAGGTGGTCTGACCTGATGAGTAGATGTTTCTGTTGTTGTGGCTGTAGGGTGTGGGTATTGTCTGATAGCCGAGGCTCTGCTGGGAGCCTCTGTCGTAGTCATAGCTGTATGCAGCTTGTTTGTGTGCAGTGTTGCGATGGTACCAGCCTCTCAAGTGTTCAGCCACCACGGCTTTTTGGATGTTCTTGCTGACCTGCTCATTGCTGCAGGGCACCTGACGGCTCCTGGGTGGCCGCAGCGTAGCATATGGGTTGTGCGTCCTGCCATCTATCTCGTCATTTCCGTAATGACTGTGTATATCATGGCTGTGATAATCTGTTTGGATGGGGTGATAGGAGGGATTGACATTGTAGTGCCCCTCCATCTCGTTGTCATACATGTAAGGTCCATTGGAGTAAGGCTCTGGGTCTCTGTAGCTAGGAAAGCCTGTAACGTAATAGGCTGTTGTTGTGGGTCTGCTCTGAGGCTGGTAGGCATAGCAGCGAGCATCCGGCTGAGCTAGGTTGGGCATGCTGCCTGTGTTGGCATACATGTCTTTTCTGTGGCGACCGCGAGCTCTACGCCTGTGATTGTGGTTACCAGGAATACTGTACTCCACACTGGACTGGCTTGTGTAAGAGGAGCCATCATCGAGGACCTCAGTGCTGTTGCTGCGTCGGGCTTGGGGGAAGTTGAATGTTGGCACAGGAGGTTCGGTCTCTGTCAGGAACTGAGACTGAGACTCCAGACTCCCACTACGCTGGCGAAAATGTTGTGGAGCATCATCTGATCTACAAGTGGAAGATCTATTGGTTGGTCACTCACATACAGTACAACAGTACAGTACACCAAAAGACACAAGAGCTGTACAAACTATATACTAAGAAATACATTGTCCATCTCTGAAACCTCACCTGAGCTGAGTGCTACTGAAGGCATTGCGTGTGAGGAGGGGGGTTGGGGGCATACTGCGGGCATCACGTGGTTGTTTGGAAACCAGTCTGAAGGGGCTGCTGTGGCTTGATAAGGCATCACGATGGCTGTAGTGAAGCGATTCATGGACTTGTCCATAATTTAATCTAGATCACAGATAAGAACAAAGTTTTCAGGGCATTCTCCTCTTCAGGCCAGGGTTTTATTCAATCAAGATAAACACCACTGCTACTTTCAAAACTTAAGGGAAAAAAACACAACTTGCATGTGCTTAAATGGTGCACTTAAGTCATCACCTAGACTTGACTTCCAGACTAAGACTAAGTTTCCAGAGCCACTTTCCTGTTTCCCCCTTTCCTTTGTCATCTGCTTCTTTGCAGGCACTGACATGTTCTTCAACATCTATTTTTAAAGCCAATGCACTTGGGCTGATAAGAAGGAGATTGTTGGAGTGGCAGAAGAAAGAGGGAGGAGGTTACTTGCAGGAATGCAGCTCTGGATCTGCTCTACAGGTCTGTACTAGCTCCACATTAAGTGCCTCTGGTCAGACCCACACTTGAAATCAGTTAGTTAATATGCTCCATTGGTGTCAGTTCTTGCTGCATACCTGCTGTCTGTAGGCTGATCACTAGCAGAGGTGCGTCTGTCTTTGTTATAGTGACGGTCCAGTGTTTCTGCATGATGTGGTCTTGGGGAATACTGCACTGATCTGGACTGCTCCCTTTGGGAACTTAACTCATCATCTGCATGATAAAAGCAATAATATCAGTAAAAATGATCTATAAATGAAACAGTGTGATGAGGGTGTCAACACACACACAGCAACATATGCTTGGAGACTCACCATCATCCTGAGTGAGGCTGTCGGAGAGAGAACTGATATCTGAAGGGTTGACATCGTCTGATAACAGAAGAAGGGAGCTTAGCATTTGAAAATACTTATGATGTGCTGATGAGTTTGTTGTTATTGTGATATTTTTGAGTACCTGCTAAAATCAAAGAAGCTCTCTGTGTGGGCCTCTTCCCTTTCTTTATCCTGTAGGCGTTAATCTCTCTTTCAATTTCCTCCAGCTTCCTCTTCGCATCCAAAAAGTTATTTCTCCTCTTCTTCCTCACCGTCTTACCGAGGTCGCCCTCACTGGCTAACTTGATAGCTGCTTCAACAATCTTCTGCTGCAAGGCAAACATGCTCTCCAGATTCCTCAGATGTGGGTCCTGTAGAAATATTCTCATTCATAGTTGTTCCACATTGACTAGTTGATACAGATCAGCCACAGCTCACAACAGTTTACTTCGAAACATGCAAGACAGCCTTATCTAAATGACAAGAAATGACTTTTCTGCATCACACTTACCTCATCATAGGGGAAAAGGTCATCTAGCTTAAAGGCTGTACCAACACGGCGACGTACATGGGGAGCTTTCTCTCCTGTTGCCAGGGGATACTCTTTAGGTAATCTACCTGTAAGTTCCTGCAAATCAGAACAAACACTGGTCAGTCAAATAAGGGTTTGGACACTTAACTGCACTATAAAAAAAACACAGTGAGGAAGATACCCACAGCTTCTCTCATGCAGATGTTTTTTAGTTCCTGAATTTTCTGTGTCAGTTTGTCCTGAAGATCCTTTTCTTTCTTTTTTAACTCAGCAATCTTCTCTTTCTTTTGCTCCTCATTAACTTCCGAATCAGCTGAACCTGGAACAAGCAGTCATCTAATTAATTAATAATGATGGCCATAAATCATTATTCATCTACGTGATGTAGAACAGAGGCCGTTAGCTGATTAACTCTCTGCGTACCGGCTGAGATGAGGCTTCCGCTGCTGGCCATGATAAGCTGATCTTTGCTCTCAAGGCTGGAAAGTTTACTGATCCGTGGAGCGCAGATCTCTGTGAGGTCCACGGCAATGTCTCCCGAACTCCTGGTTGCGGTCATTTTTGACTATATAGAAAAAAGGAAGGGGAGAAGGAATCAGGGGAAAGTGGTGTCGGAGGGATTGTCAGTATTTCATTTTAATGATAGCGCAGTGCGAAAGTGGTGGGACCATTTGCATACACAGTACCCTAAATGCACTGCTTGCTCATCAATCAGAATGGGCTCTATTCCTGGATGAACACTGACACACCATCTGCCTTTGAGGAATACAGAGGCTGAATAACCTCATTTGACTGCAGCGACACACGCTCATCCATCACCATCAAAAGATGTACAGCCCAACCCACTAATACTCTATAATAGCCCCGCTGCTCAGCAAATATAGCATTATAGCATTATAAACAAACACATTAAACAAGTGTCTCTGGGGCATTGGAACATGTTTTAACATTTGGACAATAACCTGGACTGTGAACATACTAGGCATTTTGATATTTATTCCCAATGTATGGGACAGTTGTAAAACAAATGTGTCACTTCCAAACTAAAATACCTCGAAGCCGTGAACCAGGCATAATAATGTGTACTGCTATGAATATAACTTTATGAACACTGAATACTACATTGTGAAACTGACTGAAAACTTGAGCTTTGGGTTTTTACAAGCTCTTTTACATTTTCATTTTTTCATGACCAAATCCCTCTTATGTCCAGGTACTAACATTTCTTTTTCCATTAAACAAGAACCTACATAAAGGTAACTTGCATGGGATTCATTTTATAAAACAGTGTAGGCCTGTCATACCCCTTTGTCAAACACAAGTCACAGGGATAAGACATGAATTGGGCAGTGCATCACATGATGAACAATTACTCATGCATTAGCTGTGGTACTTGCACAATAACTGTTCAAACTCAGTGTGTTTCAAAGTGTCTGCATTAAAGCCAGATGAAAATACTTCCAACATCATAGCTCATGATGTTATTCTCTGAATAGTAAGTTTTATCAAAATCAAAACACAAAACATCCTAACATATATCTGTCAGTTTCACACATAAAAATCTGTACAGGGGCCACTCAACACAACCTCTTTACAAAGGTCAGACCATGCAGGAGGAAAATTAGCCAGCTTCTTATTAAATTTCAGACTTACTTTGCTTTCCTTTCTATCCAGGTAGAACTGGTGTTGACTGATGGCCATCACCCAAATGGTTTTAATCAGAGCATGGCTGGCATACCATGTGTGAATAACCAAACCAGTCTGTCCAAAAGTTCGTTTGGTCACAGTTCTTCTGTCGACAATAAAAAGACATAAACTCATAAATTCAACTTGTAAGAAAAATAAAATTTAAAACTACATACAAAATAAATGTTGATGGTAGATAAATATAATGTTAAAATTTTTGCACTTATTACAAGTTGTTTTGAATGAA
The DNA here is from genome assembly GCA_016785345.1 of Trinectes maculatus. Taxonomy (NCBI): domain Eukaryota; kingdom Metazoa; phylum Chordata; class Actinopteri; order Pleuronectiformes; family Achiridae; genus Trinectes; species Trinectes maculatus. The sequence continues at coordinate 52,541 of JAFBJQ010000143.1, forward strand.
TTTAATGTAATGTAAACACACACTGTGGGATTGACACCCACATCATAGCTGTGAAAGGAGTAGAGGTCTTCAAACAACCTGAGAATAATAAAGTGTCTCTTGACCAGTAGGAAGCACCCATTTAACAGACAGATTTAGCCATTAACATGTTGTCTTAAATGGACCAGGGCTGTAGATGCCCTTCACAGTGTGCAACTTGTAGGTTAAGGACATAGCTAGTGAGAGAGAGAGAGAGAGAGAGCTAAAATGGGAACACTTCAAGAATGGGGAAAGATCAGATAAGATAAATAAGAGGTTTGCCTTCTCTGACCTGTGTGGATCGTTTACTTCCACTGCAAATTTCTTCTCACGGAAATACAAATTCTCCAACTGCTTCCACTGAAACAACTGTGGACAGACAAGTTGACAGAAGGGGGTAAATATGACAAGGATACATTGCTGAGTACACAGGCTAAAACACAACTAAAATGTTAATTTGTAATTCATCAATAGAAATCATCTTCTACTATAAAATGCACATTAGCGTCAATTTAGTAAGATAAGTAGGGACTAAGGAGCTCCCATTATGAGGAGGACAAATCCCACAAGACAACACAAAAGGTAATAAAACAACTGGCTTTGTTTCAGCCATAGCATTCTGCCTTTGAGCACTTTTTTTCCTCGTCAACTTGCAACATTAGCAAAAACAGCCTAACAGCCGAGGCTGTGAATGGGGCACAGAGGGCCCGGCAGTCAGGTGTAGGTTCAGTCTAACACAGGGGCAATTATAATGCTGCTGCAACAGGGAGTGAAATCGTGCCAGGCGGCAGTGGAGCCTCTCATTTCATTCAGCTGTGGAAGAAAACAGAGGCAGGACTTCTCTGTGTTAGAATGAAACATCTGCTCCACAGATAGTACACGCATTATAACAGATCTGGAGCCACCTGCATGGGAACAACAGCTTTCCTCTTGGGAAAAAAAAGAGACACTGCAGAGTAGTGAAACTCATAAAACATGTGACCTGATACCAACCCTAAATAAGTAAGCAACTGACCGATTAAAAAAAATTACACAAAAAACTGGCAACTCACCAGTTCAACTGAGAAAAACATATGAAATCAACATAATTTATATTCAGCAAACAAACTGCCGCACATGACATGTTTTCTTCTTTGACACTGCAACTCACACATACAGAGTGACTAGATCTCTTTTTCGGAGGACAGGTACCACCCCAGACAATTCATACAACGTAAAAGCCTAGTGAATAGAACAGGTAAAAGGTGGAAAAAACAAAAAGTCTTACCGTGTTTTTTTCCCTGTGCTTTTATCAAATCCCTGTTGGATTGTCTTGGGTTTGTATTAAATCCTTTGACTGAGTTTCCCACAAGACTAGAGCCTGCTTGAACAATACGCTCTCTTGTCTGTTCTCAGGGAGCTAGATAGGTGTTGCAAGAGTTTCAGCTGAGAAGGTCACGCCCCTTTAACCACCCACTCCTCTGACATCACTGACACCTCACACTGCCTCCAAGGCTTTGACCTGCTGCACCATTCTCCCTCTCCCTTACACAGTTCACTTCCTTTTAAGCCAGACCAGACAATCAGGTTGTAACTATTTGCTCTGCTTCCCATTACACAGCCATCAACCTATAGAGTCTCTGACTTTTTTCTAAAATCTGGGAAGTTCTCTGCTTCCCATGTTACCAATACCAAACAAAGCATGGTTGTGTAGCTGAATCCATTATCAACCTACCCAAGCAAACATGTTAGGAATCTGCCACTTTTGTCTAATCATTAATGACTGGAGCCCCTAACCAGGTAGAAAACATTTAATGTTTTCATGTATTTGTGGAACGAAAGCAAACAAGTATGATCCCAGAGAAGAGTTCCACTGGAAACATTACATTTTGCACGGATTTAAAGGTTGATTAAACATTACTATACCATACTGCAATTATTAAGAATAGGCATGTGAATGTTTGATTTCTTGTATAAAAGCCCAGTCTAAATGATTGTGGGCATGGTAGAACACTGTACATGCGTTATGGCCAAAACTGTACTGTTGAACAATAACAAAGTCCACTTGCAAGTGAAACATGTATGGCACTTAATGAACAATGAGAACCAGTCAACAGGATTTATCCAAAACCTCATTTTTTTCTGGATGGAACATCACACCAATTCACACCTAGTCCCCATCACTTGGCATCATTTACATTGTAACAAAAGATAGCAAAGGCCAAGGCAATGGACATACTTTCACTGCATCATGCCTCCTGTTAGAGAAACTCCACACCTCCATGCCAGCACATAGGTGAAACTAATGGATGGAGCCACTAACAAAATATGTCAAAGATGTGACACACCTCATGCTCTACGATTACAAGACTGCGAGTACGGCGCTTAACGGCCCAACCAGTCTGGAAAATTATTCTGCACACAAGCAGGTCCACATTCTCTACAGTTGAGTTTTGACTTAACAATACAACCAGGATAGAGAAAATAAAATTTAAAATGCTCTTTAAACCACAGCCTAACAGGGCAATAAGGATTGGTGTGAATACAAAGAATGTCTATATTCTGAGTATTTACATCTTGCTTTTGTCAAATGTGTCACTACAAGCACCTGGAAGTGTGCCAGAAATGCCTGTTGATTCTGATGAAATCAGGGTGTACAGCTACAGATCTCATCGACAACTCATGGTCCCCTTGAGCCAAGTGTGGGCCAAAACACATACATAGCTGAAAATGTGTCAAAGGCTCTGATTCCCGCGCCTGTACGGGAAAAGACCAGCCACACCCTTTAAGCAACATGTCACATACCAGGACAGTCTGATTAGCAACACTGCATGTTTCCACAACATTGCTTGTAGTTGACAACAAGACAGTGGAAGGAATGATATCCTATTCTGATTGATGAGAGGGTGAGTTTAAGTAAACTATAAGTAACCAGCTAGCGGATATATTAAGTTTTAATGTAATCTTCTTTTAACGCTCAGAAATTTTACCAGGTCCTGTAACATTTAATTATGATACTACACACCTGTAATCAACTGAAGATTTATTTTAGTTCTGCTGGCTCATCTTGTGTGAACCAGCATGTGGACTCAAAGAGTGTCCTGTTACCTGCTGGGAAAGAGCTCCAGTGACACACCGAGAGGAAGAGAACAGAACCATACAGAAAAGTCCTCTCTTTTACTTTAGAGAAAAGTTGAGTGTTTTCTTCCCTTTGCTTCAGCCCTATAGTTTGCCCCTGAAACTAACTCTATTTTCTAAATTAAACACTGCTTTATTTTTTAGCATCTTTCTTGGAGTTTGTGGTCTATTTCTTATATTTACAAACCACATACATATACACATACATTTCACATTGAACGTTGATAAGGGTATTCACAGTACTAAAGACAGTACTCTGCTTACATACAGTCCCATGACTCAGTTAAATTTTTCAGCTTCGGTGTATTTCATAAAAAGCGATGAAATGGGCATGTGTGCAGAAAAGATAATGTGAGGTTACAGTACTACATTTGCTTAAAATTATACTAAAAATAAAAAAGAGCACACATCTGCTGATGTCTTACCAGTAGTACCTCTTATGTCCCTTCCGTAATTGTAATTAAAAGTGTGATTACTTTAACCTAAACCATAGCTACTATGAACCTTAAAACGTGTCTTTACTTTTAATGAAATAAGTTGTCAGATTTAAGACTTGTAAGAATGTACTACCTTGACCACACACATGCACACACATAATGAATGAATGCAGCAAGTTGAGGGGGGCTGAGCAAAGGGCAAGGAGGGATGGGCTGGGCTGAATACATGGAATGTGAACTAAAGCAGGAAACACTATCAATATTCACTAGATACAGAGGATTCCTTTCAAGGTGAGGAAGGGAAAGTAGCCATACATTTCCAATTATCAGCATGAGCAACAAAATGATCATTTAGAGAGTCAGCATCTTTCCCACAACAGGAAACTCTTGTGAGGTTCCCATGTGACAGTCCCCTCCTTGTAGGGAGTTGGAGGAGGCAGAGTTAAGTTTTATTGAACCCCTACACCTTCATTGCTGTTCCCCAACTCTAAACATGCACCCACCCACCCACTCAGCTGGAACAGTGCCAACCCCAGTCCCAGAGGCCCACAGCTTCCCACAGAGTACCATAATTACACCTTCCACTAAGAAGGCTGGGTGGCTGTGCCTATTAATGCCTTAGTATTCAGTATAACAGCACACCCTGCTATGTCAACAGGTTCAGCTATGACAAGTCTAATGAAAGGAGGAGAATTCCTAAGTTAGGGCACTATCAAGTAACACATTCAATGAATACTGAAGCAGAGTTTCAGCAAATTTACAATTTCAGATGTGCATGTGAACACGTTTAAACGACAGCACCTAAAAATTTTCATTTTTACCAATTTTTACCCATTTTAACTAGCTAACGTCACACAGTTCCATCTTTTAAGTCAAATGCACCCACGTCAGTCCACTTAAGTACCATAATAGTAACCTAAGGAACTTAGGTTCCTTACAGAACTGTAAGGTTCTGTAAATCTTTTCAGATTTACAGAACTGTAAATCTTTTCTATAATCTGCATAAACACAATTTCTATCCAGATTATTACTGATCGACTATCCACCATTGGGTCAGACTAATAACATGTTTACCCAACAGAAATGTCCTGCTGCAATAGTTGTTGCTGAAGATGACTGTTTTCTCCACTCTCATATATGGATCGGACTGAGCTTCTAACATGTATGATGTTATTTGAGGGGTTGCCATTATGTACATTACTGTTTTTTCAGAGCATGTAGTTTTTGTGCATTTGACTTTCAAACTTTTTTGAGAGCTGTTTTACAACTATTATTTCATTTTATTCGACTGTTGGTCTTTGCTGTATTTGCAGTTAAACCTTTAGCCTTGACTGCACATACCAAATACTATACTGATACTTCAAAATATTTGTCCCATCTGTGTTCCTCTTTCTCCTGACCAGCATGGCAAACAGAGTCTTAAATACCCCATTTACAGTTTGGATGGATCATTAACCAGCTTACAAAAAGCATGTTTAACCAGCTTACAAAAAGCATGTATGTGAAGGTTGTGGCTTCAATTGGTAATTTGTTTGAGTAAATTCGTTTAAAAAAGGCCTAAAATATTACTTTTAAACTAACAACTTTTTGTTTTAATATTCTCAAATGTCATGACATGATATGGAAAAACTAGAAAAATCTGGAGAGAAACAAAAAGGTCTAACGAAGTAAACTGATTTGGATATTATAAAACTTTCCAAGCAGCTGAAAAAAGAAGAAAATTTACCTTTCTTGGTTTCAGCTTATCTTGCAAATCGTATTGGCCAATGCCTTTGTAGCTGACTCCCAGCCACCACGGTATTCCTTGCTTGTCCTGCATGAAAGCACACATACGCGCACACACACATTAGAGGAAGGTTTATTGGTGCAAGTTTAGAAAGACATAAAAAAACAAAGGCCTGTTACTGAAGCAATTACCCCATTAGGCTCACAACAAAGAAGAGATCTGATACATTAGAGGTCTTAAATTTTTTGCAAGCCCGACTAAGTCATTATTATATTGCTGTTTGATCTTCTCAGACACCTTGATTTTATTGGGTTGTTAGGGAAAGTTAGCAGATGCAAGTAAAAGCAAGAAATGCTGGAGTCATTAAATCATGATCAACAAAACATTTGCAGATATGACAGAGAGAATTTCTGGCTTAATTCTTTTGAAGTATTTGATTATATTAGGTTTAACTTTAGACTAAGCCTGTCATTCACTTTTATTCAATCCAAGCAAAATGAAAATAGGCAGGTGTGTATCAACTATAACACAATTGTAGCTGCAGGAATTAAAAGGAGATAATAACTGATCTAATAATCAAGCTTACAGTAGCTTATTTCACACACACACACACACACACACACACACACACACACACACACACGTGCGCGCTCCACTGGGCTTGGCTCAAGGTGTCTGTTACCTTCACTGGATAATAATGGACCCCATATGTTGGCAAGGACTCCACTAATGCGAGATACCTTCAGACAAAGAAAAGGAGGGTAAGAGAAACACTTGCACTTCATCACTGTCAACTGGTGGCTGTTGTAAAACAAACAGAATGGGAATTAAGCTACAGTCAATGAGATGCTGCAGTCATTTGCAGTGGCAATTGATCAATTTATTTCAGGGTCATGACAGAGGGAGAGAAGAGTCCACTGATCAGTTCAAGGGCACAAATCACCCGAGTGTAAATGACACAGGGTTTCACAAATTAACAATCTGTGAAAAATACAGTAAAGGACTGAGATCCTCCCAGGGTTGTTGGCCTGTTGCCTACACTAAGCACACCTCCTCTAATCAATGAACCATTCTGGCAAGGTGACAACAGCCACCTCTTGTAACTTCTACAACCGCTGCATTTATTTTTCAGAACTTACTGCACAACAGCTTGTCCTCTGGTCAGTCCCTTGAGTTTCTTGTAATGTTCAATCACTTTGTCCTCACTGCAAATTGGTAGATAGAACATTTAATGAATAATCCATCAAGTGTTACACATTGCAGTCACAGAGGGATTGTTGTGAGAAGGCCCTTTCTTTCATGCACATTGTGTCTGGTCATGCAGAAAATGCCATCTGGCCTACTGGCTTGTTCTTCTGCAAATGGATGCCATTCACTGACCACTGTAATCACCCCTTTTAATTACACAAAAGAGTGCAAACTCACTGTGGTTTACTGGACAGAAAGCTATAGAGATACATGTATTGCAGAAGTACAATGCAAACCCTTCAGAAGCTACAGCAGGCTCAGATAATTATCAAAGCAGAAGAGGAGAAAAAACAGCAGTAAAAAGGGAGAGACACCAATCCTTCAGACAGGATTGGTGCCCATGTGCTCTCTGAGCTCATGGGCAGACTTAATTACCATAACCCAGGCAATAATTTGTCACCCCATTATAAGTAAAATGTGTCTGTACCACACTGCCCAAAATAGCTCTTATAGGGTACAAAGAGCTTTGCAGGACCACATTTTATTTACAACTGAGGCAATTTTGACCTTTGAATTGTTAGCATATTTATGGAGGAAGCACTGTGGTATTAGTTGAACTGCAACTGTCTGTAAGTTTGCATTTATCTTACCAGTAAGTGAGCGATGGGTGTTCCCTTAAAACTCTTGTTGGCAGAATTGGAAGCTCCTTTAGGTCTGATCTGGCAGTCTCAGCACTAAAAAACATATTTAGAGACCTTTCAAGAACCATTTGATTGGGGGGGGACAGTTAAGTTGTATTCACACATTACCTTAATGCAGCTGAACTTTGTGTTAACACCATTGTTTCCAATTTAAAACTAGGGATGTTTGATGTTGTTTTACTGATTTCGATATACCGATATTGTCCAAATATTAATTTCTGATACCAGTATCAACCTATACAAAATTATTTCAGGTAAACAAAGACAAGTAAACAAAATAGGGCTGCAACTATTATTTTTGTAGTCGACTAATCTATAATCTAATTTTTCGATTAGTCAACGATTATCGATTATTTATTTGCTACGTTTCCCGTTTTTAACAAAGTTGGGTATTAGTTGGATTTCATTGAAAAGCAGTGTATCTTTATGTGTATTGAGCTTTGTGAAGTATTAGAGGCAATGTGTCCACTAGTCATGCATATAATAGTATTGTAGCGACCCTGCACTAATGTTCAGTGTTATTGTGAGAGTTCTGTGATGTTCCACAGTCTGTGAATGCGTCTGGTTGGTGGAGAGAGCCGTGTGTAATAAATAAGGAAGTTTTGTTGTTCTGTTGTTGTTGGCGTGGTTGCGGCCGACAGTGACCAGGTTGTATTTGAGAAACGTTACCAATAAAGAGGGCTGCTGTACAACTCCTTGTCTTCCTGATACGTCCGGTCGGACGTTAGTATAATAGTAAAGACGCGCATATTTTTT